>WNWK01004944.1:0-129804 GCA_009830355.1 Cherax destructor
TCTTCGTTGTTTCTACCTCTCCACCCGTCCTCTTGAGCCTTAACTTTGTCCCATGCGTTTTAGCCACTGTCCAGGTTCCTTTCCTGGCTTGAGGATTCTCAACAGGAGGATTACTACGAATCCTCTTGTTTTCCTCAGTCAGTCGCTGTATCTCAAGCTTAGCTACCCTCAGTTCTTCCTTCAGCTGCTGGTAGAGTAGCTCAAGAGAGGACATCTTCTTCAGATTGACAGAGCACACAAGACACGTCTTCACTGAGTTAAGTCAGGTCCACCACTCCAATTAAGTCAGGTCCACCACTGTCTCTGTCCGTCCGTCTTGCAAAGCAAGACAGACACACACAGACAGACAGACAGACACACAGACAGACACACACACAGACAGACAGACACACACACAGACAGACAGACAGACACACAGACAGACAGACAGACACACAGACAGACAGACACACAGACACACAGACAGACACACAGACAGACAGACACACAGACAGACAGACACACAGACAGACAGACACACAGACAGACAGACACACAGACAGACAGACACACAGACAGACAGACACACAGACAGACAGACACACAGACAGACAGACACACAGACAGACACACACACAGACAGACACACAGACAGACAGACACACAGACAGACAGACACACAGACAGACAGACACACAGACAGACAGACACACAGACAGACAGACACACAGACAGACACACAGACAGACAGACACACAGACACAGACAAACAGACAGACAGACACACAGACAGACAGACACACAGACAGACAGACACACAGACAGACAGACACACAGACAGACAGACACACATACAGACAGACACACAGACAGACAGACACACAGACAGACAGACACACAGACAGACAGACACACATACAGACAGACACACAGACACAGACACAGACACACAGACACAGACACACAGACACAGACAGACAGACACACAGACAGACAGACACACAGACAGACAGACACACAGACGGACAGACACACGGACAGACACACGGACAGACACACGGACAGACACACGGAATCGTTTAAGACACTGTACACCGTGTACGTCAGGCCCATACTAGAATATGCAGCACCAGTCTGGAACCCACACCTGGTCAAGCACGTAAAGAAACTAGAGAAAGTGCAAAGGTTTGCGACAAGGTTAGTTCCACAACTCAGGGGTCTGTCCTATGAAGAAAGGTTGAGGGAAATAGGACTAACAGAGTAGTCAGGAAGTGGAATAGTCTAGAGAAAGATATAGTGGAGGCAGGAACCATACATAGTTTTAAGACGAGGTATGATAAAGCTAATGGAGCAGGGAGAGCAGAGACCCAGTAGCAGACAGCGATGAGGCGGGGCCATGAGCTGAGTCTCGACCCCTGCAACAACAATTAGGTGAGTACAATTAGGTGAGGACGGACAGAGACGGACAGAGACGAGACGGACAGCGACAGACGGACAGCGACAGACGGACAGAGACAGATGGACAGAGACAGACGGACAGAGACAGACGGACAGAGACGGACGGACAGAGACGGACGGACAGAGACGGACGGACAGAGACGGACGGACAGAGACGGACGGACAGAGACGGACGGACAGAGACGGACGGACAGAGACGGACGGACAGAGACGGACGGACAGAGACGGACGGACAGAGACGGGACGGACAGAGACGGACGGACAGAGACGGACGGACAGAGACGGACGGACAGAGACAGACGGACAGAGACGACGGACAGAGACGGACGGACAGAGACGGACGGACAAGAGACGGACGAGACAGAAGACGAGACGGACAGAAGACGGACGGACAGAGACGACGGACAGAGACGGACGACAGAGACGGACGGACAGAGACGGACGGACAGAGACGGACGGACAGAGACGGACGGACAGAGACGGACGGACAGAGACGGACGGACAGAGACGACGACAAGACGACGGACAGAAGACGGACGGACAGAGACGGACGGACAGAGACGGACGGACAGAGACGGACGGACAGAGACGGACGGACAGAGACGACGGACAGAGACGGACGGACAGAGACGGACGGACAGAGACGGACGGACAGAGACGGACGGACAGAGACGGACGGACAGAGACGGACGGACAGAGACGGACGGACAGAGACGGACGGACAGAGACGGACGGACAGAGACGGACGGACAGAGACGGACGGACAGAGACGGACGGACAGAGACGGACGGACAGAGACAGACGGACAGAGACAGACGGACAGAGACAGACGGACAGAGACAGACGGACAGTCACAGACGGACAGTCACAGACGGACAGTCACAGACAGACAGTCACAGACAGACAGTCACAGACAGACAGTCAGACACACAGACACAGTCAGACACACAGACACAGTCAGACAGACAGAGACACAGTCAGACAGACAGAGACACAGTCAGACAGACACAGTCAGACAGACACAGTCAGACAGACACAGTCAGACAGACACAGTCAGACAGACACAGTCAGACACAGTCAGACAGACACAGTCAGACAGACACAGTCAGACAGACACAGTCAGACAGACACAGTCAGACAGACACAGTCAGACAGACACAGTCAGACAGACACAGTCAGACAGACACAGTCAGACAGACACAGTCAGACAGACACAGTCAGACAGACACAGTCAGACAGACACAGTCAGACAGACACAGTCAGACAGACACAGTCAGACAGACACAGACAGACAGACACAGTCAGACAGACACAGACAGACAGACACGGACGGACGGACAGACGGACAGACAGAGTGAATATATATACAAGGAACGTAGTGAGATAGAGGCTTGTTAGATGTGGGTATGGAATTATTCTAGCTTGGGTTGGCAGGTCCTCTCATTTGTTGCTGAGTGGGAAACCGATCTAGACTCTTCCTGGCAAAAGGCTCAGCTATGGTGAAGAAGCCGTTCTGGTGTTGAAAGTGTTGAATATAAGTGCTGATTCTTGGATCGTTATTCAAGTGGCTGTGGGAGTCTGGGTAGGAAACGCAGTCTTTATTCTGATTACGTATTGGTGTTGAGAAATGCGTTATTGAAGGTTTCTGAATGTTTCAGCTAAATATATTTTGTCCCATTTGTTGCAAGGCATAGTGTATACTCCTGCAGTGGCTTAATTTTGTTGGTGGAGTCCCATCCTTTTGATGTCCTTGATAGTATTAGAGCCAGTGGTGACTACTCGAAATTTGATGTTGGAGAGAGAATTGGAAATGGGTTTGACGATAGTTTTCGGGGAGAACCGTGTACATTCTTGTAGAGTTTATAATGTTGTGTACGGCGTCTGCAATTACGGAATATTGACTTAGTAAACTAGCTTAAGGAAGGATTGCTCTTTGAGAAATTCGCTACTGTAGATACGGAAAGCATATTGAAAGACCTGTGATGATCCCACATTTGGTCTTGGTGTCATGATGTGAGTAAATGTAGAGTAGATAATGTTGGAGGTAGGTTTGGGGTAGACTTTTGAGACGTAGCTCATGGTAAGATTTGCAGTTAAACGTAGAGGAAAGGAAGTGTTGCCAACTACTTCAAGTGTAAATTGAATGGAAGACTCTACCTGGTTGAGACTGTAGGTTAGGGACGTCAATTCTTCAAGAAGATTAGTGAGTCCCGGGTCAATATTTCATTCATTATATCTCCAGAGGCAGACTCTTCTTAAATTTAACCCTTCTCACTCATATTTGTCATACCTATTTTTTTAAAGCTACCCAGGGTTTTAACCTCAGGTTCCGCCGACTAACTAGTTTTCAAGGGCTTCAAAAGTATATATACCGGCATCTATTGAGCTCCCAACCAGTACTTTTAATATATCACTGTAGACAAGAGTCGTATTTCTTATGTGGAACGTTATTATGAACACAGGTGGTAGTGTAATGACCTGTAGTACCTGGTCATAACTAAGTCAGCAAACAAGGGCAAGACAAACAAGCAGGGGTAGAAGTATTCCTTCACTAATATTTACATTATGTACAATGTTAATGATGAGAAAAGTCAGACTGAAAAGGAACAATTCAAAGTCACTCAAAGCAGAAGTGGTGACGACCAGTGTCTGTGGAAATCTGCCATCCAACCAGATAAGGTGAGGTGACGTCACCTTGATTTAAGTAGCCGGCTTCCACGTGATTGGCAGAATTGAACTGGACAGTTGTGAGAAATAAGAGCAGCTAGTACAAATTTTATGGGTAAGCGAGTTATCCGCTAAACTACTCGGGGACTGTAACAGTCCGCACCCCCAACATCCCAGGAAAGAACTATTGGAGTTCACCTCGTAGCCTGAGTAAGCCAGTAGTGTCACTAGGATTGGAATCTGGTATCTCCAATTTGCAGACCACGAAGGACTGTCTGCAGTAAAAGGTTCTGTGTCTGTGTTTCTTGACCAGAGTTCCAGCCCAACTGAATGCTTGAGTTATGACCAAGGCTCCATTCCAAGTATACTATCTGCAATGCTGTCATCCTAGTCAACTCTCTCCTCATCACCTCAGTAGTAAGAGGAAATTTGCAATTTTTTTCTTTTAAAGTTTTGATTGTCAGGTTATTTAAATTCATATTTTTCTATTTATTATAATAAATGCATTTTTTCTACAATTTTATATCCCCGTCTTTGATTATCAATGAATTTATATATATATTTTTTATTAACACATTGGCCGTTTCCCACCAAGGCAGGGTGGCCTGACAAAGGAAAACTTTCATCATCATTCACTCCATCACTGTCTTGCTAGAGGCGTGCTTACACTACAGCTACAAAACTGCAACATTAACACCCCTCCTTCAGAGTGCAGACACTGTACTTCCCATCTCCAGGAATCAAGTCCGACCTGCCGGTTTCCCTGAAACCCTTCATAAATGTTACCTTGCTTACACTCCAACAGCACGTCAAGTCCTAAAAACTATTTGTCTCCATTCGCTCCTATCTAACACGCTCACGCACGATTGCTGGAAGTCCAAGCCCCTCGCACACAAAACCTCTTTTACCCCCTCCCTCCCACCTTTTCTTGGCCCACCCCTACCCCGCCTTCCCTCCACTACAGATTTATACACTCTCGAAGTCATTCTATTTTGTTCCATCCTCTCTATATGTCCAAACCATCTCAATAAACCCTCCTCAGCCCTCTGGATAATAGGTTTGGTAATCCCACACCTCCTCCTAATCTCCAAACTACGGATTTTCTGCATTATATTCACACCACACATTGCCCTCAGACATGACATCTCCACTGCCTCCAGCCTTCTCCTTGTTGCAACATTCACAACCCATGTCTCACACCCATAAAAGAGTGTTGGTATAACTATACTCTCACACATTCCCCTCTTTGCTTTTATGGATAAAGTTCTCTGTCTCCACATGCTCCTCAGAGCACCACTTACCTTTTTCTCCTCGTTAATTCTATGATCCACCTCATCCCATCTGCTGACACATCCACTCCCAAATATCTGAACACATTCACCTCCTCCATACTCTCTCCCTCCAATCTGATATCCAATCTTCCGTTATCTAATTTTTTTTTTATCCTCATCACCTTACTCTTTCCTATATTCACTTTTAATTTCCTTTTACATACCCTACCAAACTCACCCACCAACCTCTGCAACTTCTCTTCAGAATCCCCGAAAAGCACAGTGTCATCAGCAAAGAGCAACTGTGACAACTCCCACTTTGTGTTAGATTCTTTATATTTTAACCCCACACCTCTTGCCAACACCCGCGCATTCACTTCTCTTACAACTCCATCTATAAATATATTGAACAATCACGGTGACATCACACATCCTTGTCTAAGGCCTACTTTTACTGGGAAATAATCTCCCTCTCGCCTACATACTCTAACCTGAGCCTCACTATCCTCGCTTTCAATAACCTACCTCCTATTCCATACATTTGCAAAATCTGCCACATTGTGCCCGTATACACCCTATCATATGCCTTTTCCAAATTCATAAATGCCACAAACACCTCTTTACCCTTATCTAAATATTGTTCACCTATATGTTTCACTGTAAACACTTGGTCTACACACACCCTACCTTTCCTAAAGCCTTGTTCATCTGCTATCCTACTCTCCGTCTTACTCCCAATTCTTTCAATAATAACTCTACCATACTCTTTACCAGGTATATTCAACAGAGTTATTTCCCTATAATTTTTACTCTCTCTTTTGTCCCCTTTGCCTTTATACAAAGGAACTATGCATGCTCTCTGCCAATCCCTAGGTACCTTACCCTCTTCCATACATTTATTAAATAAAAACACTAACCACTCTAAAACTATATCCCCACCTGTCTTTAACTTTTCTATCTTTATCCCATCAATCCCAGCTGCTTTACCCCCTTTCATTCTACTCACTGCCTCACGAACTTCCCCCACACTCAAAACTGGTTCTTCCTCACTCCTATAAGATGTTATTCCTCCTTGCCCTATACACGAAATCACAGCTTCCCTGTCTTCATCAACATTTAACAATTCCTCAAAATATTCCCTCCATCTTCCCGATACCTCTAACTCTCCATTTAATAACTCTCATCTCCAATTTTTAACTGACAAATCTATTCTTTCCCTAGGCTTTCTCAACTTATTAATCTCACTCCAAAGCTTTTTCTTATTTTCAACAAAATTTGTTGATAACATCTCACCCACCCTCTCATTTGCTCTTTTTTTTACATTGCTTCACCACTTTCTTAACCTCTCTTTTTCTCTCCATATACTCCTCCCTCCTTACATCACTTCTACTTTGTAAAAACCTCTCATATGCTAACTTTTTCTCTTACTACTCTCTTTACTTCCTCCTTCCACCAATCGCTCCTCTTCCCTCCCGCACCCACTTTCCTATAACTACAAACGTCTGCTTAACACTATATTCTTAAACTTACCCCATATTTCTTCTACCCCATTGTCTATACTCTTACTAGCCCATCTGTCCTCCAACAGTTGTTTATATCTTGCCCTAACCGCCTCCTCCTCTAGTTTATAAATCTTCACTTCTCTCTTACTTGATGTTTCCATTCTCCTTGTATCCCATCTACCTTTTACTCTCACTGTAGCTACAACTAAAAAGTGATCTGATATATTTGTGGTCCCTCTATAAACATGTACATCCTGAAGTTTATCCAACAGTCTTTTATCTACCAATATGTAGTCCAACAAACTACTGTCATTACGCCCTATGTCATATCTTGTATACTTATTTATTCTCTTTTTCTTAAAATATGTATTACCTATAACCAAACCCCTTTCTATACAAAGTTAAATCAAATACTCCCCATTATCATTTACACCTGGCACCCCAAACTTACCTACCACACCCTATCTAAACGCTTTTTTTATATTTTTTTTTATGAAGGAAGGAACTTAAGATGATAACCGCATTCCTTGGTTCCATTCCTCACAATAAACTCAACAGTGGGGCCCCAGAACTGCAACACTGAGAATGGCCAGCTCACTGGTCGAGAGGGCATACCATATAGTTGTGTGACGAATGTCGAATAAAATGTAATATACTCGGCGAACGCCACAAACGTTGAGGAGGTAATTCTCGTCCCTAAACTAGTGACAAGTTCCTCCCAACAAATTACTGACCATCCTACCTGACACTTATAGTGGGAAAATTATTAGAATCAAGAGGTGTGAATATCAGAAGTCCAAAATTATTCTATTACTATATATGGAATTAGTAAGGCCTCGCTTAGGTTATGCATTTCTGTTTTGCCTCCATACTACAGAATGGATTTACTGTAAATGTATTGAGGAACATACCTGAAGAAGAATACCTGAAGAGCGTCCTTCTTCAGGTATGTTCTCCAATGCAGTTATATATATTCTGTAGTATGGAGACCTAGACTGAGAAGGGTGACAAAATTAATCCAAAGTATAAGGCATCTTCCATACAAAGATTGAGAAACCTGAACCTATACTTTCTTGAAAGACGTAAAATGAGGAAAGATGTAATGAAATATAAAAGTGCAAGACAAGTTTAAGTAAAGGAAATATAAGAAGCATGTTAAAATATGTAACCAAGAAAGAACTCGTAACAATGGATTCAAGTTGGATAAATTCAGATTAAGAAAGTATAAAGAAGACACATTAGCGACGTATAGATAACGCTTATTCAGAAGACGTTTCGCTCATCACCTAACTCAGGTTTTCTGTCTTACTGACATCAGTGTTTATACTCCATTTATAACAGTCTATGAAGAAGATCAAGATCAAATAAATATGATCTGAAATGGATGAATAGGAAACTAAAACCTTTCTGGGAGGAAGGAGAGAGGAATTCGTAGGCGTATCAGCGGAGGAGAGAGCTATCGCAAGAACCAAAACAGAGATAAAAGTTAAATGAGGCTATGAAATTAAAGTCGCCAAGGAATCAAAGCCAAATCCAAAATTTTTTTTTACAAGTATATTAAATGAAGATCTGATAAAAGTTCACTTATAAACTAACGAAGAACAGCTTACTGTGCTAAATTTTTAATGTTTTCTTATCGATCTTTACCGATGAGGAAACAAGTAATTACTTGGATGAGAAATCCGAGTAATTACTTAATTATTAGAGTTGAACCGAGGAAAAAAATGATGTAATATCACTATTAGTGTAGAGATTAGTTATTAAAGAAGTGAACCGTTTACAGCAAACTAAGTCTCTGAGCCTCAAAGATTTGTTTATAAGGATTAAAAAGCATGCACAATAGTCTGGTCAGTTACTAACTAGTCTTTTCAATATATCACTATAAAGATATCGTATCTGATAAGCAGAAACTAGATAATGTAATTCCTATCAGCAGTAAGGAAGATAAGTTCCCAAAATGTTTGAGTTACTGAAGCAACGCGAGGTGGCTTCATAATGGACCTTTCTCCCTCACTAACAGCTTCATCAATCCACCACAGAAACATAAACATGGGAAAATATATAGCAGGGTGGAGGTCTGTTTTACCATTGACGGGGTTCACAAAATGGCTAATGACATCAGCAGATGTCAAGGCCATGGCAGTATAAAATCCATTTAGCTAAAATGCTGGCGATATTAAAGCTCCTTGTAACGTGCACAAGTGTACTGCCAAGACAAATGACTGCAGATTCTAAGCAGAGGAAGTTATGTAAATATTACAGTATCTGCTACTACCACCACCACTGGAGACTTAACCAACAAGAAACCCACAAGTTTAGTTAAAATAAAACCTGGAGTTTATACTATGCATCGGATGCGAGAAAAATATATGTAGATTTACGTGTCAGTAAGCATAAATACGTCTGCCGTACTGGCAGTGTTAATAATACCTGTGTTATACATAGTAACAGTCACAACCACTAGATGCAATGGAAGGATGTCAAACTTCTCATTAAGGAAGAGAATTTACGTAAACGCCGTTGTTAAGAATGTGCAGTCATTTGTTTCTTCAACACAGCTGTGCTGAGCACAATTTTGGCTAAATTTTTTTTTTAAGGACGTCAGGACACAGCCGTCGGGTGGCGTCATTACCCATTTTGTGCACCTCACCTACACTACAACTGACCTCCGCTCTTCTGTATATATTTCCTTGTTTTTATTCTTCTGTATTTGATTGATACAATATTAGTTACTTAATATTGTATAAGTATCTCATTTTATATCAAGTTTCTGCCCAGTCAGCCTGACCTCAATGGTGGGAAAATTATTAGAATTCATATTAGCAGATATAATTAAAGCCACCTTGTTTGAAAATAATTTGATTAATGAGTCTCAACACGGTTCCACAAGAGGTCATCCATGCCTAACTAATTTCCTGACTTTAGTTATGCATTAGACGATGATAAAATATAAGATATTGTCAACTTGGAATTAATTAAAGCTTTCGATATAGTCCCACACAGAAAACTGCTGACGAAATTGGCAGGACATAATTCACTCTACAAGACAGTGTCACGGGTCAGCCGGTTAACTCTCAAGTGAGAAATGTTCGCAGTCATTAAAGGCGCAGATCTAAAAAAAATAATTGTTTCTGCTGCAGCTTGATTTTGATGTTTCACATCGAAAAAAAAATGGAAGCAACCACAGTGATCATGGTTGATGTAGAGGATCAGGTTAACTCCCACTCTTAGAGGTTTCGGACGAGGAAGCTACCTGGGTCAAGTAGGATTCCGAGTCAGACCCACGAACATCTACAAGAAAACCTAAGACCAGTCCAAGGAAACGTGAAGTTGAAGACGACAACGACGACTCAGATGAAGAATGGGGTAAGAGGAAGACAGCGTCCATAAAAGTGTTGGTGGTCGCGGCGGTCACAATGGTAAAACAAAAAATCTACTTTTACCAACTCCATCAAATTATCTCCGGAAGTGACTGATGATGTGCGCTCAGATGTGATGCTTCGTCGTCAAGGTGTTGAAATCTACTGCCATTCATTAAGGAACGAGCTGCAGGATCACGAGCTGCAGTCAAGGTTGGATCACGAGTTGCGGATCAGGAGTGCAGATCCGAGTTGCGGATCAGCGGAGTTGCAGGATCAACGGGAGTTGCAGATCAGCAGGAGTTGAGATCAAGGGTTGCAGGACAAGGAGTTGGGATCAACGGAGTTGCAGGATCAACGGGAGTTGGATCAACGGTTGCAGGATCAACGGGAGTTGCAGGATCAACGGGTTGGGGCACGGTTGCAGGATCAACGGGGGCGGATCACGGAGCTGAGGATCAACGGGAGCTGCAGGATCATAAGAATAAAAAAATATACAATCGGTGATGATCAGCTATTGGTCCAGATAAAGCGCTTCCGGATATTTGGCACGATGAAACACCTAAAGAAGGACATTTTGGAGGCTACATAAGAAACGTCATATACAAGGGACAGTCAGTCTCCATTATCCGAAACAGCAGTGCACGTGACGTCTTCAACAGGTACTGTCCTCCCCATACTCACTAATAACATTACTAAGTTTGGAAACCACGTTTTCTTGTTCTTCCCTTCCTCCTCATTCCATGGAAATATGAGTGAATATATCTAAGTCTCTGCTTAAAACATAAATTAGTTATTCAGCAGTAGTATTACCATAAATGCATAATACAGGTAAAGTGTTAAAGGGGTTCATTTAAAGAGGGCATATTACCTCGTTTGTTGTGCATATTACCTTGTTTCTTGTGTGACTATTACCTCCTTTCCTGTGTGAAAATTACCTTCCAAACCATACCACGGGTGGGGTTAGAACCCGCGATCAGAGAGTCTCAAAACTGCAGACCGTCGCGTTAGCCACTGGGCCAGCTGGCTACAATAAGATTCATCCAACTAGGTATATTTCTACACCATAGGAAGGTTAGCATAGGCACCACTGCTAGCGGGAGATTCGTCTGTAAAAACGTGCATTTGTGGTCACAGTGGTGCCTATGCTAACCTTCCTATGGTGTAGAAATATACCTAGTTGGATGAATTTATTGAAGCTAGCTGGCCCAGTGGCTACGCGACGGTCTGCAGTTTTGAGACTCTCATCGCGGGTTCTAACCCCACCCGGTATTTGTGTTGCAATCGTGTCATTACTGTTTCGTGAGTCTGAAAATTACCTTGTTTGCTCTGTGAAAATTACCTTGTTTGCTCTGTGAAAATTACCTTGTTTGCTCTGTGAAAATTACCTTGTTTGCTGCGTGAAAATTACCTTGTTTGCTGCGTGAAATTACCTTGTTTGCGTTTCTTGCATCCTTTGTCAGAAATGGAAACATATAAGTTGATGTGTTTGTGTTTGTCAGTCAAGATATTGTTTATTCATATGTTTAGGCACTAACATAGGGTAGTCTCAGTGTGTTTATAAAACCCTTTATGAAGGGGGGCAGGGGTTGCTCTTGATGCTGGTGAGGGGCTCTTGATCCAAGGAGTTAGATTTGTCTTCCCCTTCTTCGTATGGAGTCTGATTCCATTGACCAGGTGATCTTTATAGAACATTCGGTCAGCATGAATTATCCGCAGAGTTTTAAATACTTTATAAATAAAATTATACACTATATTTAATCGGTCTGTCAATGAAGATAATTTTTTATTGTGCAAATTATAAAATGTGCTAATCCAACTAAACCCACCCCAATATTTGTAAACTCTAAGGGGAAAGCATGCCATATTTTACTTACTCTCTTACATCAAATATAAATCTGTCACAAAACCCACTTAATATTATATAATTTAAACCATAAATTATCCTCAGATTCCGTGAAGCCTCTTAACTTGATATTGACTGAATATTGTATTAAGAAATGTTTCTCAGATATATTTATCAATCCAATCAGTGGCGTCAGAGATTTACAAAATATATAGAGGAGGGCCTCGCCCTACAGCGGTTTTCAAGTATACCCGTTCTTCATTTATTCATACTTCCTACAATAAATACATTCACCACTCACTATAAGCTAAGGATGAAAATATTTCAAGGTAAGTAATGTTGTTCTGTATATGCATTTTTAAGGCCTATCTCTATTGCTCACTTATTAAGTGACAGTGTAATCATGTTATCAGGCTTTTATATGCATTTGAAAGCGAGGAAAACACTGTTTCACTTTACAGCAGTAGCCCGGAACTTAACCCGCTGTATAAGCAGGGTCCTCCTGTATAGCAAAAACGTCAAGTGCAGTGTCAGCTGATATGTGTTGGTCAGGTTTCGTGAATGTGGTATTCTGCATGGATAACAACAAAGTGGTCAGTACATATGCTATGTTAAAACTACCGGATACCTGGACAACAGTGAAGATTCAAGGCAGTGTCTCTTATGCAGATCCGTGTTACAATGCGACAACCAAGGTACTTGATTGTAACTAAGAGACAGTTGATAGTGAAGTTGTAGTAGGTAAGACTCTCAGAGAATTCTTACTGAATGAGCTCAGGAAATATCTGATGTTACTGAATCTGGCCTCTAACCGCTTCATCAGATGGTCATTTAAACTTCATTGAATTTCATATACATTGTACATATCGTCTCTGTTCCAAGCGTCATTATGATCTCTGAGGTGCTGCTGCAGGTTCCTTGCCGCCTCTCCCACTGATAGTGGCTGTACAACTGGTAGCTACACTCGTCTCACAAGTGGTAAGTGCACTGGGTATGTTAGTACCTACTTCCTCGCATGGGAGGACACTGTTACCTGAAGCTACCGAGTTCATTACATTCTGCGCTCTCCTCTTGCATTGTTTAATAATGTAGGAAGGAAACTGGAGATGTATGCACCGTCAGTGTAAGAGCATTCCTCTTTGAGGAAAGCCGGACTTCAGGTTCCTCAGGCTCTCAGGAAGAACCTGATTATGACTTCTGTCTTCGTTTTGATATATTGATGGGTGTAGTAGTAGTTTACGTCATCCTCATTAGCAGGTTACCGCCTTTACACAACTGACCGTCGGCTTTATTCAGTAGAACGTAAAGAAGAGAGTTGAACATCTTTTCTACTTCTTGGATGAATTTGATGGACGGATCTATGCTGTTGATTTTGTGAACGGATGCTGAATGTTATTAATAACTGTAGGAGGGGAGCACAGTATATCATGTACGCGGAAGCTTCATGATTAATGTCTCCAGTGTACTTGCCAGTTGAAAGTTGAGTGTAGCCAGTAATAATAATACTAGTGAAAATTATTATTATTATTATTATTGAACCACTAGAGTGCCGAGGACGATATAATGATCACTCAGCAAGCGTACTCGTGAGAAGAGTTTGAATTTATCAGAGAGAAAGAGGGCCAGTGTAAGAGCCAGGGCCAGGCCCAGGAGTGCGCCAGCCAGAGCCAGTGAGAGTGCCAGCCAGAGCCAGTGAGAGTGCCAGCCAGAGCCAGTGAGAGTGCCAGCCAGAGCCAGTGAGAGTGCCAGCCAGAGCCAGTGAGAGTGCCAGCCAGAGCCAGTGAGAGTGCCAGCCAGAGCCAGTGAGAGTGCCAGCCAGAGCCAGTGAGAGTGCCAGCCAGAGCCAGTGAGAGTGCCAGCCAGAGCCAGTGAGAGTGCCAGCCAGAGCCAGTGAGAGTGCCAGCCAGAGCCAGTGAGTGCCAGCCAGAGCCGTGAGGGCAGCCAGAGCCAGTGAGAGTGCCAGCCAGAGCCAGTGAGAGTGCCAGCCAGAGCCAGTGAGAGTGCCAGCCAGAGCCAGTGAGAGTGCCAGCCAGAGCCAGTGAGAGTGCCAGCCAGAGCCAGTGAGAGTGCCAGCCAGAGCCAGTGAGAGTGCCAGCCAGAGCCAGTGAGAGTGCCAGCCAGAGCCAGTGAGAGTGCCAGCCAGTGCCAGCCGCGCCAGACAGATTTGACATTAATAATTGTGTATAATTAGAATAATATATGCTGGGTGTCGGGTGGTGCTTGGGTGAAGTGTCGGGTGGTGCTTGGGTGAAGTGTCGGGTGGTGCTTGGGTGAAGTGTCGGGTGGTGCTTGGGTGAAGTGTCGGGTGGTGCTTGGGTGAAGTGTCGGGTGGTGCTTGGGTGAAGTGTCGTGGTGCTGGGTGAAGTGTCGGGTGGTGCTTGGGTGAAGTGTCGGGTGGTGCTTGGGTGAAGTGTCGGGTGGTGCCTGGGTGAAGTGTCGGGTGGTGCCTGGGTGAAGTGTCGGGTGGTGCCTGGGTGAAGTGTCGGGTGGTGCCTGGGTGAAGTGTCGGGTGGTGCCTGGGTGAAGTGTCGGGTGGTGCCTGGGTGAAGTGTCGGGTGGTGCCTGGGTGAAGTGTCGGGTGGTGCCTGGGTGAAGTGCTGGTCTTACACCAGCATATTGCGGAAAACCTCATGAATTATCCAATTAAGTGCCGCATACCTTGATTTGTCCTGATTATGCCTGCCTGCCTGCCTGCCTGCCTGCCTGCCTGCCTGCCTGCCTGCCTGCCTGAGAGTCTGAATGTCCGCTTCCCTGCCATTCTGGCTTCATACTTTTTTGACTTGGGAAATCGTGCTAACGCGATTGCAAACAATTCTCAGAACGGGTCTGCGAGTTTTTGGACTTGCCTGACACGAATTCGAGCCCACCTGCTCTGTGATTGCAAACCTTTATGACTGCCTGTCTTCTTGCCTGCCTGCCTGTCTGCTTATCTGTCAGCATTCTTACTACTCCCAGCTCACCTGTCTGCTTTCTGACCTGTCTACCTTCTTTCCACTTCTTGCCTGTTTCCCTATTTGCCTGCCTGCCTGCCTGCCTGCCTGCCTGCCTGCCTGCCTGCCTGCCTGCCTGCCTGCCTGCCTGCCTGCCTGCCTGCCTGCCTGCCTGCTTACCTACCTGCCTGCATGCACCCTGCCTGCTAGGCAGCTAATTAACCAGCCAGTAGTGATGCTAGATGTGTCGAAATACGTAGCTAAGATAGAATGTTCATACCAGAGGTATTAAAAAGTGTAGCTAGGTTAGTGTCTTGATACCAGAGGTATTAAGAAGTGTAGCTAGGTTAGTGTCTTGATACCAGAGGTATTAAGAAGTATAGCTAGGTTAGTGCCTTGATACCAGAGGTATTAAGAAGTGTAACTAGGTTAGTGCCTTGATACCAGAGGTATTAAGAAGTGTAGCTAGGTTAGTGCCTTGATACCAGAGGTATTAAGAAGTGTAACTAAGTTAGTGTCTTGATACCAGAGGTATTAAGAAGTGTAGCTAGGTTAGTGTCTTGATACCAGAGGTATTAAGAAGTGTAGCTAGGTTAGTGCCTTAATACCAGAGGTATTAAGAAGTGTAGCTAGGTTAGTGCCTTGATACCAGAGGTATTAAGAAGTGTAACTAGGTTAGTGTCTTGATACCAGAGGTATTAAGAAGTGTAGCGGCGAATCAAAGTAGCTTACTCTGCTTAGTGACACCATAGTACTGAATCAAAGTAGGTTAGTCAGAGTACTGACACAAGAGTGCTGATTCAGAATAGTTTACCAACAGTAGAGTGCTGAATCAAAGTAGTTGGCTCGACGCTCTGATGCACTCGTTTATCAAGATCAACTCAGTCACTGGCAGCACCAGCGACTCGTTCATTAAGATTTCTCGTTACTATTGCCGTCACGGAAATTACTCCCCGACCTGCCTAACTTGGGCGCCGCTCTTTGTCAACTTTCTGGCCCCTCCGAAATGGGATGAAATTGTGGTTCCTAATTCCTTTACCGCCCATCCACTGCAAAATTGCTTTGCACGAGCAGCTACGACACTAGGCACGACGTGTTTTATACCAGTAACCACGACACAACGTACGACTTGCTTTACACCAACAACCACGACACAACACACGACTTATGTTGAGCAAGCAACAACAACACAATGCACGATTTGCTTTACACCAGCGATGATAGCACAATACACGGCTTGTTACACAAGCAACCAAGACGCAACACAAGACTTGAGTTGCACCAGCAAGCACGACACAGCGAACGAATTATATTACACTAGCAGCCACGAGACAAGGCACGACTTGTACAATATCAACAACCACGACACAACGCAAGATTTGTGTTACATTAGCAACACGGCACAAGGCATGACTTCCGTTACACAAACAACTACAACACAAGGCACCAACAACCACGATCCAAGGAACGACTTGTGCTACATGCCAACGACTTTAAAAAAAATTCGGCCGTTGAGACGTAGTTGTTAGTTTAAAAAAAATAATAACCATGACACGACTTGTGTTACACTAACAACCACGACACAAGGCACACCTCGTACACAAACAACCACGAAAAAGGCACGGCTTGCTTTACTCGGTCAACAACGACACATACGACTTGCTTTACCCGTCAACCACGGTACAATGCACGACTTGTTCATACGAGCAACCACGACACAAGGCACGACTTGTTCACATGAGCAACCACGACACAAGGCACGACTTGTTCACATGAGCAACCACGACATAGTGCACGACTTGTTCATATGAACAACCACGACACACAGTACGTCTTGTTTCACACCAGCAGCCACGACACAAAGTACGTCTTGTTTCACACCAGCAACCACGACACAAAGTACTTCATGTTTCACACCAGCAACCACGACACAAAGTACTTCATGTTTCACACCAGCAACCACGACACAAAGTACTTCATGTTTCACACCAGCAACCACGACACAAAGTAAGTCTTGTTTCCACCAGCAACCACGACACAAAGTACGTCTTGTTTCACACCAGCAACCACGACACAAAGTACTTCTTGTTTCACAACAGCAACCACGACACAAAGTACGTCTTGTTTCACACCAGCAACCACGACACAAAGTACGTCTTGTTTCACACCAGCAACCACGACACAAAGTACGTCTTGTTTCACACCAGCAACCACGACACAAAGTACGTCTTATTTCACACCAGCAACCACGACACAAAGTACGTCTTGTTTCACACCAGCAACCACGACACAAAGTACGTCTTGTTTCACACCAGCAACCACGACACAAAGTACGTGTTGTTTCACACCAGCAACCACGACACAAAGTACGTGTTGTTTCACACCAGCAACCACGACACAAAGTACGTGTTGTTTCACACCAGCAACCACGACACAAAGTACGTGTTGTTTCACACCAGCAACCACGACACAAAGTACGTCTTGTTTCACACCAGCAACCACGACACAAAGTACGTCTTGTTTCACACCAGCAACCACGACACAAAGTACGTCTTGTTTCACACCAGCAACCACGACACAAAGTACGTCTTGTTTCACACCAGCAACCACGACATGGCGAAAAACCCGTTTTATAGCAGCAACCACGACTCTCTTAAATACAAGAAACCACGACACAACGCATGATTCACCCTGGCTCTCCTTCCCACCACTACCCGTGGCCTACTTGCCGCCCATCACCGCCCACTGCCACCCACCCACCCAACTGAGGTTCGCGGAACTCTGGACGCTGCTACACTTACGGAGGAGCAGACAGAGGGAAGTGTTGAGGGAGTAGGTGGAGGGTGAGCACCAGCTCCTGGACCCAACCATTCAAACTAAACCTCTTGAGAATTGATCCACTCTTTATACCTTGTGATCCTTGATCCAGCCATTCTCTTTATACCTTGTGATCCTTGATCCAGCCATTCTCTTTATACCTTGTGATCCTTGATCCAGCTATTCTCTTTATACCTTGTGATCCTTGATCCAGCCATTCTCTTTATACCTTGTGATCCTTGATCCAGCCATTCTCTTTATACCTTGTGATCCTTGATCCAGCCATTCTCTTTATACCTTGTGATCCTTGATCCAGCCATTCTCTTTATACCTTGTGATCCTTGATCCAGCCATTCTCTTTATACCTTGTGATCCTTGATCCAGCTATTCTCTTTATACCTTGTGATCCTTGATCCAGCTATTCTCTTTATACCTTTTGATCCTCGAGTCGATCTTGTATTTTTTTTAATCAATCTTTTTAATGGTGAATATTTTTCATTTTATAAAATATTATTACTATTACTACTAATAGTAATATTATTATTATTATGATTATTATTATTATTAATTGCATTAAGGTTATACCTCTTACTTTGTCACATATTTTGATAATATAACTGGAGGAACAGGAGAAACAGATAAAGCAAATGGAAGAGATGGGAAAGAATTAGGATAAGCAAGAGGAAGAGAGAGAGATAGAGAGAGCGAGAGATGGAGAGAGATAGATGGAGAGAGATAGATGGAGAGAGATAGATGGAGATAGATGGAGAGAGATAGATGGAGAGAGATAGATGGAGAGAGATAGAGAGAGAGAGATGGAGAGATGGAGAGAGAAGATGGAGAGAAGATGGAGAGAGATGGAGATGAGAAGATGGAGAGAGAAGATGGAGAGAGAATGGAGAGAGAGATGGAGAGAGAGATGGAGAGAGAGAGAGATGGAGAGAGAGAGATGGAGAGAGAGATGGAGAGAGAGAGAGAGATGGAGAGATGGAGAAGAGAGATGGAGAGAGAGAGAAGATGGAGAGAGAAGATGGAGAGAGAGATGGAGAGAGAGAGATGGAGAGAGAGAGATGGAGAGAGAGAGAGAGATGGAAGAGAGATGAGAGAGAGAGATGGAGAGAGAGATGAGAAGAGAGAGAGAAATATTGAGAGAGAGAATTGAGAGAGAATATTGAGAGAGAGATATTGAGAGAGAGAGATATTGAGAGAGAGAGAATATTGAGAGAGAGAGATATTGAGAGAGATATTGAAGAGAGAGATATTGAGAGAGAGAGATATTGAGAGAGAGAGATATTGAGAGAGAGAGATATTGAGAGAGAGAGATATTGAGAGAGAGATATTGAGAGAGAGAGATATTGAGAGAGAGAGATATTGAGAGAGAGAGATATTGAGAGAGAGAGATATTGAGAGAGAGAGATATTGAGAGAGAGAGATATTGAGAGAGAGAGATATTGAGAGAGAGAGAGATATTAGAGAGAGAGATATTGAAAGAGAGAGATATTGAGAGAGAGAGAGATATTGAGAGAGAGAGAGATATTGAGAGAGAGAGAGATATTGAGAGAGAGAGATATTGAGAGAGAGAGATATTGAGAGAGAGAGATATTGAGAGAGAGAGAGAGATATTGAGAGAGAGAGAGATATTGAGAGAGAGAGAGAGATATTGAGAGAGAGAGAGAGATATTGAGAGAGAGAGAGAGATATTGAGAGAGAGAGAGAGATATTGAGAGAGAGAGAGAGATATTGAGAGAGAGAGAGATATTGAGAGAGAGAGAGAGAAGATATTGAGAGAGAGAGATATTGAGAGAGAGAGAGATATTGAGAGAGAGAGAGAGAATATTGAGAGAGAGAGAGATATTGAAGAGAGAGAGAGATATTGAGAGAGAGAGAGAGAGATATTGAGAGAGAGAGAGATATTGAGAGAGAGAGAGATATTGAGAGAGAGAGAGAGATATTGAGAGAGAGAGAGATATTGAGAGAGAGAAGAGAGATATTGAGAGAGAGAGAGATATTGAGAGAGAAGAGAGAGAGATAGTGGAGAGAGAGAGATTGAGAGAGAGATATTGAGAGAGAGAGAATATTGAGGAGAGAGATATTGAGAGAGAGAGATATTGAGAGAGAGAGATATTGAAGATATTGAGAGAGAGAGATATTGAGAGAGAGAGATATTGAGAGAGAGATATTGAGATATTAAAAGAGAGAGATATTGAGAGAGAGAGATATTGAGAGAGAGAGATATTGAGATATTGAGAGAGAGAGATATTGAGATATTGAGAGAGAGAGATATTGAGAGAGAGAGATATATTGAGATATTGAGAGAGAGAGATATTGAGATATTGAGAGAGAGAGATATTGAGATATTGAGAGAGAGAGATATTGAGATATTGAGAGAGAGAGATATTGAGAGAGAGAGAGATATTGAGATTGAGAGAGAGATATTGAGAGAGATATTGAGAGAGAGATATTGAGAGAGAGATATTGAGAGAGAGAGAGATATTGAGAGAGAGAGAGAGATATTGAGAGAGAGAGAGAGATATTGAGAGAGAGAGAGAGATATATTGAGAGAGAGATATATTGAGAGAGAGAATATTGAGAGAGAGAGATGAATATTGAAGAGAGATATTTGAGAAGAATATATTGAGAGAGAGATATTGAAGAGAGAGAGATATTGAGAGAGAGAGATATTGAGAGAGAGATATTAAGATTGAGAGAGATATTGAGAGAGAGAGATATTGAGAGATATTGAGAGAGAGAGATATTGAGAGAGAGAGATATTAGAGAGAGAGATATTGAGAGAGAGAGATATTGAGAGAGAGAGAGAGATATTGAGAGAGAGAGAGATATTGAGAAAGAGAGAATATTGAGAGATATTGAGAGAGAGAGAAGAGAGAGATATTGAGAGAGAGAGAGAGATATTGAAGAGAGAATATTGAGAAGGAGATATTGAAGAAGAAGAGAGAGATATTGAGAGAGAGAGAGAGAGATATATTGAGAGAGAGAGAGAGAGAGATATTGAGAGAGAGATATATTGAGAGAGAGAGAGAGATATTGAGAGAGTAAGAGAGAGAGAGAGAGAGAGAGAGAGAGAGAAAATGCGAAGGAAAATCTCATCGATTAATTTCCATAAGACACGAGAGATGATAGTAGCAGTGTGTAAGTTATGAAGAACAGGAAGGTAGCAACACCTGCACCCACTAGCTGCAACACCTGCACCCACTAGCTGCAACACCTGCACCCACTAGCTGCAACACCTGCACCCACTAGCTGCAACACCTGCACCCACTAGCTGCAACACCTGCACCCACTAGCTGCAACACCTGCACCCACTAGCTGCAACACCTGCACCCACTAGCTGCAACACCTGCACCCACTAGCTGCAACACCTGCACCCACTAGCTGCAACACCTGCACCCACTAGCTGCAACACCTACACCCACTAGTTGGAACATATGCTCAAGAGTTTGCATACACCTGCACCCACTAGCTGCAACATACGTTCAACAGCGTGCATACACCTTCACCCACTAGCTGCAACACACGTTCAAAAGCTTGCATACACCTGCACCCACTAGCTGCAACACTACATATTGTCTCTTCTTAGTTAACTATAGAGACTCTGAAAGGCAGAGAGATATTTACATTAAATTATAATATCAAAACAATGTAAGAGAGGAAATGACCGAATAGTATAATGATGAAGAAGAGACTAAGACGGGGGATAAAGATTGGAGGAAGCAAGAAAGTGGGACAAAGAGGAGGGAAGATGGAGGAAAGCTGACTGGGAGAGAGGGAAGAAAACAGTGAGAGGAAGTGCAAAGGAGGAGGGAATGGAGAGATAATGGAATGAAGGAAGGGAGGGAGAGACAAAGGGACATGAAGTACATAAAATAAGAGAACGAATATCATCCCTATGTGTGTGTACTCACCTATTTGTACTCACCTATTTATGGTTGCAGAGGTCGAGACTCAGCTCCTGGCCCCGCCTCTTCACTGAATGCTACTAGGTCCACTCTCTCCCTGCTCCATGAGTTTTATCATACCTCGTCTTAAAACTATGTATGGTTCCTGCCTCTGCTACATCACTTGCCAGACTATTCCACTTCCTGACAACTTTGACTGAAGAAATACTTCCTAACATCCCTTCGACTCATCTCAGTCTTCAACTTCCAATTGTGACCCCTTGTTTCTGTGTCCCCTCTCTGGAACATCCTGTCTCTGTCCACCTTATCTATTCCGCGCAGTATTTTGTATGTCGTTATCGTGTCTCCCCTAACCCTCCTATCCTCCAGTGTCGTCAGGCCGATTTTCCTTAACTTTTCTTCGTAGGACATTCCCCTTAGCTCTGGAACTAGCCTTGTTGCAAATCTTTGCACTTTCTCTAATTTCTTGACATGCTTGACCAGATGTGAATTCCAAACTGGTGTTGCATTTTCCGGTATGGGCCTGAGAGTCTTGAATGATTCCTTACTAAGGTATCGGAACGCTATTCTCAGGTTTGCCAGGCGCCCATATGCTGCAGCAGTTGCCTGGTTAATGTGTCCTTCCGGAGACGTACTCGGAATTGTACTCACCCCAAGATCTTTCTCCTTGAGTGAGATTTGCAGCCTTTGGCCACCTAACCTATATTCTGTCTGTGGTCTTTTTTGCCCTCCGCCGATCTTCATGGAGCCAGTTGCTGGATCACACGTCCAGCCTTTCCAGGTCTCTTTGTAGTCCTGCCTGATCCTCATCTGATTTAATTCTCTTCATTAACTTCACATCGTCTGCCAACAGGGAAACTTCTGAGTCTATCCCTTCCATCATGTCATTCACATATACCAAAAATAGCACTGGTCCTAGGACTGAATCCTGTGGGATCCCGCTCATCACAGGCGCCCACTGTTATACGTCATCCCGTACCATGACTCGTTGCCTCCCTGTCAGGTATTCTCTGATCCATTGCATTACCCTTCCTATTATACGTGCCTGATCCTCTAACTTCTGCACTAATCTCTTGTGAGGAATTGTGTCGAAGGCATTCTTGCACTCCAAGAAAATGCAATCAACCCTTCTCTCTCTCTCGTGTCTTACTTCTGTTACCTTGTCATAAAACTCCAGTAAGTTTGTGACACATGATTTGCCTTCCATAAATCCATGCTGGTTGTCGTTTATAATCTTGTTCCGTTCCAGGTGCTCCACAACTCTCCTCTTGATAATCTTCTCCAAGACTTTTTATACTATACACTTGAGTGATACTGGTCTATAGTTTAGTGCCTCGCTTCTGTCTCCTTTCTTAAAAATGGGTACTACATTTGCCGTCTTCCATACCTCAGGTAGTTGCCCAGTTTCAAGGGATGTGTTGAAAATTGTTGTTAGTGGCACACACAGCATCTCTGCTCCATCTCTAAGGACCCACGGAGAGATGTCCGGTCCCACCGCCTTTGAGGTATCAAGGTCACTTAGCAGCTTCTTCACCTCCTCCTCGGTTGTGTGTATTTCATCCAACACTTGTTGGTATGTTCCTTGTTGGTGTCCCACTCTTTTCTGTTTTCCCAGAGTTCATTCTGTCTCCACCGTAAATATTTCCTTAAATCTCATGTTGAGGTCCTCACATACTTCTTGGTCGTTTCTTGTGAGCTCCCCACCTTCTTTCCTCAACCTGATTACCTGGTCCTTGACTGTTGTCTTCCTCCTGATGTGCCTATACAACAGCTTCGGGTCAGACTTGACTTTTCGTACTGTCGCTGGGTCTCCCTCGTTATCTGTGCATACTCGTTTCTGGCTCTTCGACTAATCTCTTTATTTTCCTGGGTTCTTTGCCTTCTGTACTTTTTCCATCCTCTAGTGCACTTAGTTTTTGCCTCCCTACACCTTCGGGTAAACCAAGGGGTCGTTCTGGTCTTCCCATTATTTCTGTTGCCCTTGGTAACAAACTTTTCCTCTGCCTCCTTGCATTTTGTTACGTATTCCATCATTTCGTTTACTGACTTTCCTACAAATTCTCTTTCCCACTGAACCTCCTGCAGAAGTTCCTCATACCTGTGTAGTTCCCCCTTTTATAGTTTGGCTTTTCCCATTCTACTCCTGTTACCCTCTCCAACTATGTATTCAAAGCTCAGAACCAAGTGATCACTATCTCCAAAGGGCCTCTCATATGTGATGTCCTCATTGTGTGTTAGTTAGTTAGCTACCATTTTGTCCTAGGCACATGTCGATTAGACACTAGGCCTTTTGTATGTGTGTGTGTGTACTCACCTAGTTGTGGTTGCAGGGGTCGAGTCATAGCTCCTGGCTCCTCTTCACTGGCCGCTATTGGGTCACTCTGGAACATCCTGTCTCTATCCACCTTGTCTATTCCACGCAGTATTTTGTATGTCGTTGTCATATCCCCTCTATCCCTCCTGTCTTCCAATGTCGTTACGTCGATTTCCCGTAACCTCTCCTCGTAGGACAGTGTGTGTGTGTGTGTGTGTGTTACCATTTTGTCCTAGGCACATGTCGACAAGACACTAGGCCTGTTGTATGTGCGTGTACTCACCTATTTGTACTCACCTATTTGTGGTTGCAGGGGTCAAGTCATAGCTCCTGGCCCCGCCTCTTTACTGATTGCTACTAGGTCCTCTCTCTCCCTACTCCATGAGCTCTATCAAACCTCGTCTTAAAACTATGTATGGTTCCTGTCTCCACTACGTCGCTTTCTAGGCTATTCCACTTCCTGACAACTCTATGACTGAAGAAATACTTCCTAACATCTCTTTGACTCATAGGAGTCTTCATCTTCCAATTGTGACCCCTTGTTTCTGTGTCCCCTCTGTGTGTGTGTGTGTGTGTGTGTGTGTGTGCGTGTGTGTATATATATAGTGCCGAATAGGTAAAACTGGTCATTTAGCAAGAACTCATTTAAAATTAAGTCCTTTCTATAATTATCCCTTATACACTTTAAAATATAAAATATATTTTTTCATTTGTTAATGTAAAAATTAATAATTTTGTACCAAAAGAACCTTAGGAAACATACCTAACCTTATTAAAGCAACGCAATTTAATTTACCCTAATTCAACTAAATATATTTTAGATAAGTTTACAATAATTTAGTAATAAACAAACACTTTGAAATGTATATATGTCGTGCCACATAGGTAAAACTTGCGATTTTGGCTTAAATAGCAACGCTCTTCTTGCCGAATAAGGCAGGCGAAAATTTGGGTATGCAATAATTTCGAAAAAATCATTCTGAGCCTAAGAAAAAAAATATATTTCATTGTGTTTGTTCATTATTACATTATTGTAAACTTATCTAAAATATATTTATTTGGATTAGGCTAAATTAAATTGGGCTTGTTGTAATAAGGTTAGGTAAAGTTTTCTAAGGTTCTTTTGGAACAAAATTATTAATTTTTACATTAACATAAATGAAAAAAAAAGTCTTTAAACGTATAAAAGAAAATTTGAGAAAGAACTTATTTTTAAGTAAGTTCTTGCTAATTGACCAGTTTTACCTATTCAGCACGACGTATACACACACACACACACACACACATACACACACACACACACACAGAACCACTGTGAAAAAAAAGTGAAATTCCAAGCGCTTTCGTGATTTCTCACATTATCACTGTTCCTGGAAAATGTGAGAAATCACAAAAACACTTGGAATTTCACAATTTTTTCACACTGGTTGTTCTGCATATTGTGATAATGTGAGAAATTACGAAAGCGATTGGAATTTCACTGTTTTTTTACAGTGGTTGTGTGTGTGTGTGTGTGTGTGTGTGTGTGTGTTTGTATGTATGCGCTACAGCCTATCAACACAAGGCATATTCTCGGTACATAGCAACATTTCTCTTTTTTATCGAAAAGGAAAATAGCGTCAAATATTCGCCCAGCTCAATTGCAGCCTCCAGCATAATTGGACTTGTAGTTTTTTCAACCTATATAAATGAATTTTTCCCCAGCGAAGTTTATATATATATATATATATATATATATAATATATATATAGTAACTTGGCTAATAGACCGAACTACCTTAAAAATGAACTTTTTCTAAATTCTTTAACACAATTATTTTTTTTCCATTAGCAATGATATAAACATTTATTTTTGGACCAAACCTAACTTTAAAACTTCTACCCTAACTTAAGCTAACATAATTTGTTTAGCTAATTTCTGCTACATATATCATAGGTTTATTTATATATTTTGTATTATTTAAAATCAATGATTTTTTTCGTTATTCTCAGATTGAATTTCGGCGAGTTATGACATAAACAAAATTTCTCTGCTAATTGGGCAGAGGAAGACTTTGATTTTTAGGTCAAACTACCCAATTCGGCCGCCTAATCGGCACGACATATATATTCGTAGTGCTTTTATATACTTACATTTTCCACGAATATTCGTCTGTAACGTGTGCGTGTGTACTCACCAATATGTGGTTGCAGGGGTTGAGTCATCGATCCTGGCCTCTCTTCTCAATTTACAGCTTGCCAGATACACTCGTATTCTTGTGGGTTTTTCGTACCTGCTCTTAAAATTATGAATGGAATCTGCCTCCACCACGTCTTCAACGAGATCATTCCACTTTCCGGCACCGAAGAAATACTTCCTGACATCCCTGTGGTTCATCTTTGTCTTTAATTAACTTTCAGCTGTGACCCCGATTTTCCGCTGTACGCTTCTCAGTCTGTTTCTGTCTGCCCTATCAATTCCCCATAAGTATTCTGCATGTTCTCATATCTCTTCTGGTTCTTCTGTCCTCCAATGTCATTATATTCAGTTCCATTAGTCTTTCGTCACAGATCAAAGATCACAAATCACGCCCCTCAACACAATAACAAACCTTGTTGCTTACCTCTGTTTTTTCACCAGTTCTTAACCTGTTTCCTCTGTTGTGTTATGGTGTTGTTATTGGTGCATGATGGGAATAGTCGAGATGATGATAATGATTGATAATGTTATGAATGAAATTATGTTGGACATATTAACACTGAGCGAAGCAAAGGTGAACGGGATTGAGAATTTCAATGGGGAGATTTAAATGGGGTTAAATTGTATGTATTTTAAAGAAGTAGAGCTGAAGAAGGAGTTCCGGTAATATTAAATAAACAGCGGGAGAGGATGGGATGTGTTTAAATTAATAAATTACATGAAAAACGAAAGTGGAATGCAAGAAGAGGGATATACTACATTTATATGTGTTTAGATGTGAGAATAGCAGAGAGAGAGAGAGAGAGAGAGAGAGAGAGAGAGAAAGAGAGATTCTTCGACGTGTTAAGAGAATGTTTAGAACATTCTCAACTAAGTGAGAGAATAGTTGCTTTGTGAGATTTAAATGCTGAAGTGGGAGAGTTTTACTGAAGGCAGAGTAGAAGTTTAGCGTGTCAGGGATTAGTGATGAGGGGAAGGGAAGGATCTCTTATTGTTATATATATATATAGAAAGTGGTTCGGTAATAGGCAATACCTATTTTTAGAAAATAAAGAATCAATGTGTATTTAAGGCATGGCTAAGTATACAATGCCAGCAGTTTCCTAGACTCTAAATTGAAGGATAAAATGTTGATGGGCAAACTTATGGATGTACATGTTTTTAGAGGAGTGACTGGTATGTTAGGTAATTATTTAATTGTAACTACAGTATCAACAAGAGGCAGATGGAGTACAAGGTTAAACTGAACGAACATAAGAAGGGGATATTTAACTGGAGGAACAAGAAACTGAGAGGTGGGCAGGAGAGAGTGCAAGTAATGAGAAGGCTGAAGAAATATGGGATAGATTTAAGAATGCTGTGCTAGTGAGCAGAGCAAAGGTTTTAAGGTATAGGAGGGTGAGTGCAGGTTGGAAGAGGAATGATTGGTGGAATGATGGGGGTAAAGCGGATGGGAAGGGAGGAAAAACTTCATTTACGATAAGTTTTAGCAGTGTAAAACTAGTATAAGCATAGAACATGAGAGGTTAAGTGAGTCGTGAGTAAGAACAAAAAAAATGACAATGGTTGAAAGTTTATCAAAAAAATTCTGAGACTAAGAAACACTTTTTATTAAAAGTCTAATGAATCGAGGAGGCCGGGAGAGGAAATGAACTTGGCAGCTAAGGATAAAAGAGACATGATAGACGTGGAGATGGAAATAACGGGATGAGAGAGATTATTTTGAGTTGTTAAATACTGATGATGACAGCAAAGGTACGTTGTCATGCGTCTGGAAGCGAGGAACTTGTAGGAGGAAGGCAGCGTCGGAGGTGGATACTGGGAAAGTGATCCACACATTGGACAGAAAGGAAAAAGTGTAACACAGCAAGTTAGAATAAAAAAAATTTAGTAGTTCATGAATTTGGCCACTTTATGCATGTAAGAAGAGAAAGTACTTAAGAAATGACAGAAAGCAATGCTTACTTTCTCTGTACAAGGAAAACCGAACAAGACAGAAAGTTGGACTGCAGAAGAATAAGGATTTTTTTAAGGAAGAATAAGAACATAAAAACATAAGAAAGGAGGAACACTGCAGCAGGCCTGTTGGCCCATACTAGGCAAGTCCTTCACAATACATCCCACTAACAGAATATTTGTTCAACCCAATCTTCAATGATACCCAAGAAATAAGCTTTGATAATTCTATTTACTCATGTGCAATTCCCACTCAAATCCAACCCCTCTCACTCATGAATTTATCCACCCTAAATTTGAAACTACCCATGGTTCTTGCTTCAATAACCCTACTAGGCAGACTGTTCCACTCATCAACTACCCTATTTCCAAACTAATACTTTCCTATATCCTTTCTAAATCTAAACTTATCTAATTTGAATCCATTATTGCGGGTTCTCTCTTGGAGAGATATCCTCAAGACCTTATTTATATCCCCTTTGTTAATACCCATTTTCCACTTGTATACCTCGATCATGTCTCCCCTCATTCTTCGTCTTACAAGTGAATGTAATTTTAGGGTCTTCAATCTTTCTTCATACGGAAGATTTCTAATGCTATGTATTAATTTAGTCTTTCTACGCTGAATGTTTTCTAACGAATTAATATCCATTCTGTAATATGGAGACCAGAACTGAACTGCGTAATCTAGGTGAGGCCTTACTAACGATGTATAAAGCTGTAATATAACCTCTGGACTTCTGTTGCTAACACTTCTTGATATAAATCCCAGTAATCTGTTTGCCTTATTACGTACGCTTAGGCATTGCTGTCTTGGTTTAAGGTTGCTGCTTACCATAACCCCCAAGTCCTTTTCGCAATGTGTATGGCTAAGTTCTATGTTATTTGACACTCCCGAGCTTCAGAACCTTGCATTTATCTATACTGAACTGCATCTGCCACTTTTTTGACCAGGAATTGAGTTTGTCTAAATCCTCCTGAAGTTCCCTGACATCTACGTTAGAATCAATTATCCTACCTATCTTCGTATCATCGGCGAATTTGCTCATATCACTAATAATTCCCTCATCAAGGTCATTGATATATATTATAAACAACAACAGATCCCCACTCGGATTTAACCCCATTTATGCACACTCTCTGCTTCCTATTCGTGAGCCATGACTCGATCCATGACAGCACTTCTCCCCCAATGCCATGAGCTGCCACTTTAACAGTCTCTGGTGCGGTACTCTATCAAAAGCCTTACTAATATCTAAATAAACAATATCGAATTCTTTATCGTGATCAACAGCCTCAAAAGCTTTACTAAAGAAGGTTAATAAATTAGATAGGCAGGAACGGCCCCTCGTGAATCCATGCTGAGTATCATTAATCAAATTATGGTTATCTAAATGGCTTCTAATAATATCAGCTATAATTGACTATAGTAATTTACCAACAATTGAGGTCAGGCATATTGGGCGGTAATTTGACGGTAGTGACTTGTCCCCTGCTTTAAAAATAGGAATTACATTAGCCATCTTCCACATATCAGACACTACACCTGTTTGAAGAGATAAATTAAAAATGTTAGATATTGGTTAACAGAGTTTTATTTTGCATTCCTTAAGAACCTTTGCAAAAAGCTCATCAGGACCCGGCGATTTATTTTGTTTTAGATGGTCTACTTGTTTCATAACCATTTCGCTAGTGACTGTGATATTACATAATTTACCTTCTTCAGGGACACTATAAAAATTTATTACTGGGATATTATTAGTGTCTTCCTGTGTGAAAACCGAGAGAAAATAATTATTAAAAATAGAGCACATATCATTCTCCTTGTCAGTAAGATGCCCAGAGTTATTTTTAAGGGGACCTATCTTATCCCTAACTTTTGTTCTATAAACCTGGAAAAAACTTTTTGGGTTAGTTTTTGAATCCCTAGCAACTTTAATTTCATAGTCCCATTTAGCTTTTCTTATACCCTTTTTAATGACCCTCTTAATGTCAGTATACTGATTTATAAGATGACCCTCACCTCTATTTATGCACCTATAAATTCTTTTCTTCTGCCCTAAAAGATATTTGAGCCTATTATTCATCCATTTTGGGTCATTTCTACTTGATCTAATTTCTTCACACCGGATAAATGTTCTTTGGGCAGCCTGTATAGTGTTAAGAAAGCTGTCATATTGATAGCTCTCTTCGTTACCCCAGTCCACAGTTGATAAGTGTTCTCTAAGCCCATTATAATCTGCTAAGCGAAAGTCTAGGACTGTTACTGAATTATCCCTACTATCATACATCCATTCAATGCTAAAGGTAATTGACTTGTGGTCGCTTGTGCAGAGTTCCTCTGTAATTTCTAAATTATTAACAAGGGATTCCTTGTTTGCCAGAACCAAGTCAAGTAGGTTATTTTCCCTTGTAGGTTCTGTCACAAAGTACTTCAAAAAAACAATTCTGAACTACTTCTAAAAAGTCGTTAGATTCTAAATTCCCTGTCAAGAAATTCCAATCAATCTGACTAAAGTTAAAGTCCCCTAGAATTAGTACGTTATCGTGCCTTGTGGCCTTAACAATTTCCTCCCAGAGTAGTCTCCCTTGTTCCCTATCTAAGTTTGGAGGACGATATATCACGCCTAAAATCAATTTTTCACATCCCTCTGAAAATTCTATCCAGACAGACTCTGTATGTATTATTTCAGACTTTATGCCCGGTTTTATTCAACAATATAAATGATAACGGACATAGTGCCACCCCACCCCCCTTCCCGATACTTCTGTCTACTTGGAACAATTTAAAACCCTGGATGTGACATTCAGCAGGCATGTCCCGATTTTTCATATTAAACCACGTCTCAGTTATTGCAAAAGCATCAATATTATTCCAAGCACTACGACAATTGGTGTAATATACATTTAAAGACCCTCCTTTCTCTTTACCCTTCCTGCTCATTTCTGTTTTTCCACTATACCTATTACTGTCCTTGTCATCTAGTGCCACTGGCTTTCCAGTATCCACTTTATTCTGTCTATTACTAGTTCTCCTAGAACTTATAATATTAATACACTGGGACTTCACTGTTTTCCCCCAAAAACCCATACCACTAACTATTTGTAGTTTAAAGCCCTAACAGCTCTCTCCACTGCAGTTGCCAGTGCCCCCACCCCAGACCTGGATAAGTGAACCCCATCCCTGGCATACATGTCATCTCTACCATAGAAGAGGTCAAAGTTGTCAATGAATGTTACTGCATTTTCCTTACAGTATTTGTCCAGCCAGCAATTGACACCAATTGCCCTGGACAGCCATTAATTTCCAACTCCTCTCCTTGGCAAAATACCACATATGACTGGGTTCCCACCCTTCTTCCTAATTATGTCTATTGCTGACCTAAACCTGCTAGTCAGGTCCTCACTCCTACTTCTGCCAACATCGTTGCCTCCAGCACTGAGACAGATAATAGGATTGCTCCCATTACCTCTCATGATGTCGTCCAGACGGCTAACAATATCCTCCATCCCAGCCCCAGGAAAGCAAACCCTCTGTCTCCTACTCCTATCCTTCAAACAGAAGGCCCTATCCATGTACCTAACCTGGCTGTCCCCAACAACAACAATGTTCTTACCTTCCTTGGTGTCGTTCGTCGTGATGCTCCCAGAAGTCGACACACATTCATCGGGTAGCACGGAGAATCGGTTCGATGTTTCCACAACAGTTTCCTGGATTTTCGTTGATTCTACCTCTCCATCCTTAACTTTGTCCCATGCATTCCAGCCACTGTCCAGGTTCCTTTCTTGACTTGAGGATTCTCAACAGGAGGATTACTACGAATCCTCTTGTTTTCCTCAGTCAGTCGCTGTATCTCAAGCTTAGCTACCCTCAGTTCTTCCTTCAGCTGCTGGTAGAGTAGCTCAAGAGAGGACATCTTGTTCAGATTCACAGAGAGCACACAAGACACGTCTTCACTGAGTTAAGTCAGGTCACCACACTGAGAATAGACCAAGTGTTTTTATCTTAAAGATGTAAGGGAACAATACGTAGATCAGGGTAAGCAACTGTTTGTTTCATTTTTGGTTTTATAAAAGGTAAGTGATAAGATGGATAGGAGATGAATATAACGGGTATTACATATGCATGGAATATTGGCATGATTTTAAAAACCAGTAAAGAATTTATATGAAAAGAGTGAGACTCGGGTTTGGATCTTTAGGAGAGAAAGGGATTATGTTTTAGCAAAACATAGGCCTTAGATCAGTAAATGCGATGTCACCATATTCGTTAACATATTTACAGATGGGGTAGTAAAATAAAAACCACTGTATTTAAGAATTTTGGTATGGCCTTAAGAGATTATGAATTAGATATGAAATAGTAGTTGCATGTAAATAAGAAGGTCAAGACAATGAAAGAAGGGACATTAGATCCGAGGAGTATAGAGCAAGTGATTGTATATTCAAATTTGAGAGCAAATGTGTCAGAAGATGGATCTATGGAAGACGAGATGAAAGATAGACAATATAAGAGAAGGAAGATGAATAGTTGAGGTACCTGGGTAGAGAAAGAAACTAATAGGGGGAAACATAATAGGGAACATAGAGTATGATGACGCAATGCTTTAACAAGGGCGTGAGGCACGATCTTCAAACATTGCATCGAGTAGGAGGCTAGAGAAACCGAAAATGTCATAAGAACATAAGAATGGAGGAATACTGCAGAAGGCCTACTGGCCCATACAAGGCAAGTCCTTATCAAAACCACCACTACCCAAAGCTACCCAAGAATTTACTCCTGTGCCCACGACACCAATCAAACCCAGCCCTCCCACTCATATATTTGTTCAATCCCTTTTTAAAGCTACCCAAGGTCCTAGCCTCGATCACCCTACACGGAAGATTGTTCCACGCATCTACAACTCTGTTCGAAAACCAGTACTTACCTATGTCCTTTCTAAATCTAAATTTATCTAACTTAAATCCGTTATTTCTGGTTCTTACTTAGTTCGACACCATCAGTACTTTATTAATATCACCTTTGTTTATGCCCATCATCCACTTTACACCTCGATGATATCTCCCCTCATTCAACGTCTCTCCAGAGAGTGAAGATTCAAGGCTCTAAGTCTATCTTCGGGAGATTCCTTATACATGTTTAAGATCACTGTATATTCTGAATATTATGTAGAGAAAACAGAGCGTATGAATTAGAAGACAGTTTGGGAGAATGTAAGGAATAATTTCAAGGATGGGGGAGAGGTTGAGGTGGGATGGAGCAAAATCAGTTGTCAAGGTGAATCAGTCGAGCTTAAATGGAAGGTGAGGTAGGGGTAATGTTAGGAAGTGTTTGGGGGTATTGACTGTTAGGGGCTTGATTATCCAGCAGGCATGTGTGTGTGTGCGGCACATTGGAATGAGTGGACATAACTGGTAAAGTGGGAACAATGAAGCATTAATGAAGGGATTTGCGAAAACTGTTTAGTCGAACACGAGTCCTGGATATGGAAAATGCGGTGCCTGCAAGCAGAGGGATGAGTGGGGAGTGCGGTGCCTGCGAGCAGAGGGATGAGTGGGGAGTGCGGTGCCTGCGAGCAGAGGGATGAGTGGGGAGTGCGGTGCCTGCGAGCAGAGGGATGAGTGGGGAGTGCGGTGCCTGCAAGCAGAGGGATGAGTGGGGAGTGCGGTGCCTGCAAGCAGAGGGATGAGTGGGGAGTGCGGTGCCTGCGAGCAGAGGGATGAGTGGGGAGTGCGGTGCCTGCGAGCAGAGAGATGAGTGGGGAGTGCGGTGCCTGCGAGCAGAGGGATGAGTGGGGAGTGCGGTGCCTGCAAGCAGAGGGATGAGTGGGAGTGCGGTGCCTGCAAGCAGAGGGATGAGTGGGGAGTGCGGTGCCTGCGAGCAGAGGGATGAGTGGGGAGTGCGGTGCCTGCGAGCAGAGAGATGAGTGGGGAGTGCGGTGCCTGCAAGCAGAGGGATGAGTGAGGAGTGCGGTGCCTGCAAGCAGAGGGATGAGTGGGGAGTGCGGTGCCTGCGAGCAGAGGATGAGTGGGGAGTGCGGTGCCTGCGAGCAGAGGGATGAGTGGGGAGTGCGGTGCCTGCAAGCAGAGGATGAGTGGGAGTGCGGTGCCTGCAAGCAGAGGGATGAGTGGGGAGTGCGGTGCCTGCAAGCAGAGGGATGAGTGGGGAGTGCGGTGCCTGCAAGCAGAGGGATGAGTGGGGAGTGCGGTGCCTGCGAGCAGAGGGATGAGTGGGGAGTGCGGTGCCTGCGAGCAGAGGGATGAGTGGGGAGTGCGTGCCTGCGAGCAGAGGGATGAGTGGGGAGTGCGGTGCCTGCGAGCAGAGGGATGAGTGGGGAGTGCGGTGCCTGCGAGCAGAGGGATGAGTGGGAGTGCGGTGCCTGCGAGCAGAGGGATGAGTGGGGAGTGCGGTGCCTGCGAGCAGAGGGATGAGTGGGGAGTGCGGTGCCTGCAGCAGGGATGAGTGGGAGTGCGGTGCCTGCGAGCAGAGGGATGAGTGGGGAGTGCGGTGCCTGCGAGCAGAGGGATGAGTGGGGAGTGCGGTGCCTGCGAGCAGAGGGATGAGTGGGGAGTGGGTGCCTGCGAGCAGAGGGATGAGTGGGGAGTGCGGTGCCTGCGAGCAGAGGGATGAGTGGGAGTGCGGTGCCTGCGAGCAGAGGGATGAGTGGGGAGTGCGGTGCCTGCGAGCAGAGGAGATGGGAGTGCGTGCCTGCGAGCAGAGGATGAGGGGAGTGCGTGCCTGCGAGCAGAGGGATGAGTGGGAGTGCGGTGCCTGCGAGCAGAGGGATGAGTGGGGAGTGCGGTGCCTGCGAGCAGAGGGATGAGTGGGGAGTGCGGTGCCTGCGAGCAGAGGATGAGTGGGGAGTGCGGTGCCTGCGAGCAGAGGGATGAGTGGGGAGTGCGGTGCCTGCGAGCAGAGGGATGAGTGGGGAGTGCGGTGCCTGCGAGCAGAGGATGAGTGGGAGTGCGGTGCCTGCGAGCAGAGGATGAGTGGGGAGTGCGGTGCCTGCGAGCAGAGGATGAGTGGGGAGTGCGGTGCCTGCGAGCAGAGGATGAGTGGGGAGTGCGGTGCCTGCGAGCAGAGGGATGAGTGGGGAGTGCGGTGCCTGCGAGCAGAGGGATGAGTGGGGAGTGCGGTGCCTGCGAGCAGAGGGATGAGTGGGGAGTGCGGTGCCTGCGAGCAGAGGGATGAGTGGGAGTGCGGTGCCTGCGAGCAGAGGGATGAGTGGGAGTGCGTGCCTGCGAGCAGAGGGATGAGTGGGGAGTGCGGTGCCTGCGAGCAGAGGGATGAGTGGGGAGTGCGGTGCTCTGCGAGCAGAGGGATGAGTGGGGAGTGCGGTGCCTGCGAGCAGAGGGATGAGTGGGGAGTGCGGTGCCTGCGAGCAGAGGGATGAGTGGGGAGTGCGGTGCCTGCGAGCAGAGGGATGAGTGGGGAGTGCGGTGCCTGCGAGCAGAGGATGAGTGGGGAGTGCGTGCCTGCGAGCAGAGGGATGAGTGGGATGTTCCTGAGAAGGGTAATAGTCGCATCGCAGACAGGATGATGGACAGACTGTGACATTGGTTCGCACTTTGCAAGCATCTGCCAGATCGACAGAGACACAGCCAGAACAGATAGACACAGCCAGACAGACAGACACAGCCAGACAGACAGACAGACACAGCCAGACAGACAGACAGACACAGCCACAGACAGACATAGCCAGACAGACAGACAGACATAGCCAGACAGACAGACACAGCTAGACAAGACAGACAGACAGACACAGCCAGACAGACAGACACAGCCAGACAGACAGACAGACACAGCCAGACAGACAGACAGACACAGCCAGACAGACAGACAGACACAGCCAGACAGACAGACAGACACAGCCAGACAGACAGACAGACAGCCAGACAGACAGACACAGCCAGACAGACAGACAGACACAGCCAAACAGACACAGACGCACAGAGGCAGAGACGCACAGGAGCTATGACTCGACCCCTACAACCACAACTAGGCGAGTACATACACACACACCATGAAGTGGAATAGTTTAGGAAGTGATGTAGTGGAGGCAGGCTCCATACATAGCTTTAAGAAGAGGTATGATAAAGCTCATGGCGCAGGGAGAGTGACCCAGTAGCGGCCAGTGAAGACGCGGGGCCAGGAGCTATGACTCGACCCCTGCAACCACAACTAGGTGAGTACAACTAGGTGAGTACACACACACACACACACACACATGGGCAGAATCAGCAGAGGACAACCAGAGCAGGGAGAGCAACAAGCGCAAGCACACACACAATCCCCCTCAGAACACTACAACCAAACACGCTATCGCCACTCAAACCACAATCCACACTTACAGCTCCCACCCCACACTACGCTGTAGAATCCCACAGCACACTGCCAGGAGCCCACCCCTACAGATCCCTCAGAACACAATGTTGGAGAATAAACTGAAGGTATGGTACACCAACGCTGATGGAATAACGAATAAGTGGGAGGAGTGGCACGAAAGAGTCAGAGGCATCACTGGACATCATAGCTCTCACAGAAACCAAGCTCACAGGAATGATAACAGATGCCATCTTTCCAAAGGGATATCAGATCCTCAGGAAAGACAGAGGGAACAGAGGGGCTGGAGGAGTGGCACTGCTCATCAAAATCCGATGGGATTTTGATGAGCTGGAGAGAGAAGAGAAGAAAGAGACTACATAATACGAACACTTGAGTCTGGAGGTCCCAAGGTGGACTGGGAGAACCTGGAGTCACGTGGGGGCCCAGAAACGTGGAGGGCTAAGATGATGGAGGTGGTACTGAAAAACCTCGTGTACCAACACGTAAGGTGAGGATGAGCCAGCAAGACTAGAAATAGTATTCACCTTGAGTAGTGCAGATATTGAGGACATACCATATGAAAGACCCCTCGGGGCCAGCGACCACGTGGTTCTGAGCTTCGAATACATAGTAAAGTTACAAGTGGAGAGGGAAGCAGGAAGGGCAGGACGAATGAAACCAAACTAAAAGAGAGGTGACTACACAGGCATGAAGAATTTCCTGCACGGGGTTAAGTGGGACAGAGAACTGGCAGGGAAGTCAGTAAACGAGATGATGGAATATGACAATATGGAAGCTGAGGAAAGGTTTGTACCCAAGTGTAACAGAAATAACGAGAAAGCCAGGATGAGCCCTTGGTCCACCCAAAGGTGTAGAGAGGGAAAAACCAAGTGTGCTAGAGAACGGAAAAAGTATAGAAGGCAAAGGACCCAGGAGAATAAGGAGAGCAGTCGTAGAGACAGAAATGAATATGCACAGGTAAGAAGGGAGGCCCAACGACAATACGAAAATGACCTAGCAGCAGAAGCCAAATCTGACCCGAAGCTGTTGTACAGCCACATCAGGAGGAAAACAGCAGTCATAGACCAGGTAATCAGGCTGATGAAGGAAGGAGAGGAGATCACAAGAAACGACAGAGAAGTATGTGAGGAACTCAAAATGAGATTCAAAGAAGTGTTCACAGAGGAGACAGAAGGGACCCCAGAAAGACGGAGAGGTGGGATACACCATCAACTGTCGGACTCAGTACATACAACCGAGGAAAAGTGAAGAGGCTACTAAGCGAGCTAGATACCTCAAAGACGATGGGGCTGAGAGAGGGAGCAGAGGCGCAATGTGTACTACTAACAACAATATTCAACCCATCTATCGAAACAGGGCTACTACCTGAGGTATGGAAGACAGCAGACGTAGTACAATTTTTTTAAAACAAGAGACAGACACAAAGCACTAAACTACAGACCAGTGTCACTGACATGTATAGTATGCAAAGTCATGGAGAAGATTATCAGGAGAAGAGTGGTGGAACACCTAGAAAGGAATAAGCTTATCAACGACAGCCAGCACGGTTTCAGGGACGGGAAATCCTGTCACAAACCTACTGAAGTTCTATGACTTGGACTGTAAGAAGGCGTCTGACACAGTTACACACAAGAGATTACTGCAAAAGCTGGAGGACCAGGCAGGAATAACAGGGAAGGCACTGTAATGGATCAGGGAATACATGTCAGGAAGACAACAAAGAGTCATGGTACGTGGCGAAATGTCAGAGTGGGCGCCTGTGACGAGCGGGGTTCCACAGGGGTCAGTCCTAGGACCGGTGCTCTTTCTGGTGTTTGTGAATGACATGACGGAAGGAATAGTGTCAGAAGTGTCCTTGTTTGCGGATGACGTGAAGTTGACGAGAAGAATTTAATCGGACGAGGACCAGGCAGAACTACAAAGGGATCGGGACAGGCTGCAGGCCTGGTCCAGCAACTGGCTCCTGGAGTTCAACCCCACCAAGTGCAAAGTCATGAAGTTTAGGGAAGGACAAAGAAGACCGCAGACGGAATACAGTCTAGTGGACCAGAGTCTACAAACCTCACTCAAGGAAAAGGATCTTGGGGTGAGTATAACTCCGGGCACATCTCCTGAGGCGCAAATCAACAAAATAAGTGATGCAGCATACGGGCGCCTAGCAAACCTAAGAACAGCATTCCGACATCTTAATAAGGAATCGTTCAGGACACTGTACACTGTGTACTTTAGGCCCATATTGGAGTATGCAGCACCAGTCTGGAACCCACACCTAGCCAAGCACGTAAGGAGACTAGAGAAAGTACAAAGGTTTGCAACAAGACTAGTCCCGGAGCTAAGGGGTATATCCTACGAGGAGAGGTTAAGGGAAATTGACCTGACGACACTGGAAAACAGAAGAGATAGGGGGATATGATAAATACATATAAAATACTGAGAGGAATCTACTAGGTGGACAGACAGAATGTTCCAGAGATGGGACACAGCAAGGGGACACAGATGGAAGTTGAAGACTCAGATGAATCACAGGGATGTTAGGAAGTATTTCTTCAGTCAGAGTTGTCAGGAACTGTAATAGTCTGGGAAGTGATGTAGTAGAGGCAGGATCCATGCATAGCTTTAAGAAGAGGAATGATAAAGCTCATGGAGCAGGAAGAGTGACTTAGTAGCGACCAGTGAAGTGGCGTGGTCAGGAGCAGTGACTCGATCCCTGCAACCACAAATAGGTGAGTACACACACACACACACACACACACACACACACATTATATATATATATATATATATATATATATATATGTCGTGCCGATTAGGTAAAACTGGTCAATTAGCAAGAACTCATCTAAAATTAAGTCCTTTCTAAAAATTTCTCTTATACGTTTGAAGATATATTTTTTTCATTTATGTTAATGTAAAAATTTTTAATTTTGTTCCAAGAGAAACTTTGAAAACCTACCTAACCTTATTACAACAAGCGCAATTTAATTTAGCCTAACCCAACTAAATATATTTTAGATACTTTAACATTAATTTAATAATAAACAAACACAATGAAATATATTTTTTTAGTTATTTTCAGAATTATTTTGGCGAAATTATTGCATATACAAATTTTCACTTGTCTTATATGGCAAGGTGAGCGTTGCTATTTAAGCCAAAATCGCAAGTTTTACCTAATCGGCACGACATATATATATATATATATATATATATATATATATATATATATATATATATATATATGTATATGCTTACATACTATATACATATGTGCAAAAAATAGCGAAGAAGCAATGCAAAGACAAAATAACAACGGGGGGAGTTGAAATATAGCTCTAGGCTTTCTGTTGCAATCAACACATTAGGAGCTTGCAATGTTGCAGGAAAGAGGATAAAATCCGAGCAAACATGTTCAGAGTGAGCTTTTTTGCTGGATTCTTGCTCCCACTTGTTCGTGGATGTATTATACTTATATTGATAAATACAACTGCTTTATTCCTATAATTTTATTAACTATAATATAATAATAAATCCAGTACTCTAGAGCGACTTCTTGAAGGCTGGAGTTAAGGTTGTGGACAACAGGAAGAGACTTCATGAAATTGAATTCTCCTTATCTGACAGCCCAAGCTAACTTTCTTTTACGTTGAGACTCGCGAGAAAATTCACAAGAGGTGAGTGCCACCACGGATGGTGAGTGCCACCAATGGGAGGAACATCTCCACGGGGGATGCTCCTCTAGCTTTTGTACCGGCCTCTTGTGCGGTACTGTGTCAAAAGTCTTTACACATCCCAAGAAGATGCAATCTACCCACAGGATTTACCATCCCAGAAGTCGTGCTGGTGGTCATGCATGATCCACTCCTTTCTATGTACTTATCCACTCTTCTAATAATCTTCTCCATAACTTTATATATTATGCATGACAGTGACACTGGTCTATAGTTCAACGTTACCTGTCTGTCCCCTTAAAACTGGGACTACATTTCCAGTTACTTTGTAGATAGACGTGTGTGTGTGTGTGTGTGTGTGTGTGTGTGTGTGTGTGTTTGAGGGCGAGGGTGAGAGCGAGTGCGAGGGTGTGTTTAAGGGTGAAAGGCTCTTCCCTGTTTGTACTCGCCTGTTTGTGGTTGCAAAAGTTCAGTCTCAGCTCCTGGTCCAGTCTCTCCGCTGGCCGTTACTGGGTTGACTGTTTCCCTCTGTGAACCTTATCATACCTATTCTTAAGATTATGTATGGATCCTGATTCTATAACTTCGTTCTCTATGTTGTTTCATTTCCTGACCGCTCTGTGTAAAAACGTATTTCCTAATATCCCTGTGACTCAAAAGCGTTTTCAAGTTCCCGAGAAGCGCCTCTGGAACAGACTCGCTCTGTCGACCTTGTCAGTTTTTCTCAGTGTTTTTTATATAGTAATTATGTCCTCCCAGGTCCTTCTGAAGTCTCATGTCGTCAGGGTTTGGCACCTCTTTTCTCTCCTCAAAGCTCATAACCTCTCAGCTCTGGGACTAGTTTAACTGCAAAGTTTTGCACTTTTTCTAGTTTCTTTACCTGCTTTTATCCTGTGTGTTCCGTAGTGATGCTGTATACGCCATGATGGGAAAGGCACATGCCGTGTATAGAGTCGTGACTGACTCTTTGCTGAGGTTCCTGAAAGATGCATTTAAATGTACCAGTCTCTCGTTTGCTGCGACTGGTAATTGGTTGAGATGTACCTCGGGCGAAATGCTGACGAAATGCTGGCGAAATGCTCACCCAGATGACGTCCTCATCCAGGAAGGTTTGCAGCCTTTGTTCGCTGGGCTTGAGCACTGTTTCTGGTCTATTTTGCCCTCTCTCATTTTCTGGGGTTAAATTTAAATAGCAACTTGTCCAAAAAAAATCTGGCAGCTTTTCGAGATCCATGTAGTCTTTCCTGGTCTCATGTTTGTATTCGCCTAATTAGATTTCCGTCATCTATGAACAGGATCACCTGTGACTCGATTTTGCCTGTCTTGTCGTTGACAAATGCAAGACTCAGTACTGGACCAAGTAATGACTCCTTGTGGAACCCCACTTGTCACACACGGCCTTCTCGATACTTTCTCGTGAACCATAATTCGTTGCTTCCTCCCTGTTAAGTATTCCTTGATCCACTGTAGTGCTTTACCTGTTATTCCTGTCTGCTCTAACGTTTGTCTCAGTCTCTTCTGAGGTACTGTACACAACACCTTACAGTCTTAAAATATACAGTCCACCCATTCTTTTCACTCCTCTCTGACTTTTGTTACCTTGTCATAGTAAATCTTCGCATAATCTGCTAGATTTCTATCTCTAAAACCGTCCTGACTACTCTTCTGATAATCTGCATAACCTTACATGCAATGCACGTCAATGGCACTGACCTGTAATTTAATGTTATTTGTCTGTTCGCCTTTTTTTTTAAAATATCGTGGATACACTCGCTGTTTTCCGGACCTCAGGTAGCTGCCCTGTTTCAATTGACTTGTTGAAGATTGTTGCTTGTGGTTCACACAGTTCTTCTGCCCCTGTTCACAGAACCTTAGTAGAGATGTTGTTTAGTCCCACTGCCTTTGATGTATCTAGCTCACTTCCAGTTGTGTATTGGGTTTAGTACTCGTTGGAAGACTGTTTTATTCTCTGGTAATGATCTTGATTCTACTGAGAATACTTCCCTAAATCTTTTGTACAACTCCTCTCAAAATTCTTGTTCATTCCTACCGAGTCTTATTACCTGGTCCTTCACAGTTGTCCTCTTTCCTATGTAGATGTATAGCAGCTTGGCTAAGAATCGGCTATCGATTCTATGTTATTCTCAAATTGTAATTCAGCCTCTCTCCTTACCCATGCAAATTCATATTTTGCTCTTCTGTTTGATTCCATATTCTCCAGCATTTTCTGCTTTCCATATTTCTTCCATGCTCTAGCACTTTAGATTTTGCTTCCTTGCTTACCTTTGCTTCACTGGGTGAACCATGGACTCGTCCGGTTTTAGCCAGTGCTTCTCGGTATGAATTTCTCCTCTGCCTCCCGGCACTTATTAGCTACATACTCCATTACCTCATTTACTGTCTTTTCATCTAGTTCTCTTTCCCACTGCATTCCACTTATGAACTGCCTCAGGTCTGTGTAGTCTCCTCAGGTCAGGTTTGTCGCTTCCATCACACTGTTTTTCTCTCCACATTCAAGTCATCAACATATTGAAACCTCGGTACTGCATGGTCGCTAGCACCGAGGGGCAGCTCCTATTCAATGTCCTTTACATTAGTCACTTAAGGTGAACACAAGGTCCAGCCTCGCACGTTCGCTGCTTCCTCTCTCTTTCTCTCTCTCGTTGTATCCCTGTCATGCTGACTTGTGAAGTTTTCCAATACCATTTGCAACAACATAGCTCTCCATGTATCCGGTCCTTCCCTTGTAGCCCCAAACTTTCTGAGTCTTTTTTCCTTATGGTTGAAGTCTCCCATGATCAGTACTGGGCCTCCATGATAGTGGAGGTGCCTCCATAAGCCCACATGTCATCATATCTTTTATGCCGGTTTCCTGCTGTTTAGTGGTGGGCGAAACATCACTGTTATCGCTCCTTGGGTCGTGCAGGTCTGATTGTCCTTTCTCATAATTTTACATCCTTCATAGAAGATCACATCTGCTATCACATCTGTCAGCTTGGTCGCTGTTATTGCTATAATGTCTGGGGATGCTTCCTCTATCTTCTCTTTCTATTTATCAGCCATATTTATTCCATCAGCATTTGAAAACCACACTTTAAATTTTTATTCTGATTTTGTACTGCTTTCAAGTTATTATTTCCCTTGGCAATTGGGGTAAGGTTCAGGACTAATTGTGGGGGGGGGATCATGTACTGAAAGGGGATGACACGATGGGTGTGGGTAAGGATGGGAAAACTGAGGGAAGGGAAGCTGGGGGTTGGGATAGGGGTTGATTGAAAGTATTCTCCACTGAAAGAGGCTAGGAATATGGCAGAGGAGTAGAGGATGTGGGGTATAGTATGGTTTGCTTTGAATTATTGCGTTTGAGTGGGTGAGGAGTTGGGGGTTCGAGGGATTGTTTGGGTCTGAGCTGGTGTTTCCTTGAAGCAGTACTTCTACATGGTGAGACTGAGCTTGGTGTTCTGGGTACAGAGGTGCTGCACCTGTCTCTTTTCTGGTTCTCCTTCGTGTCTTTTACTGTTTATTTTTTCCCTCAGTTGCTCCCTCTCTTGTATCTTATTGTTCCAGTCGAGGTACACATGTCAGTCCTCCTCTACAGTGGTTTTCTTCACAAGTTCCGATCTTTGCCATTTCTGATGGAAAGGTCACCTTGATACCTCATATTTTGCTCTGTGTACTTCCCAGTTCTCTAAAAAATTGTCACCTCGTGCAGGTCAGCCTCACCACCTGTCTGGTCAATGATGTTACAAGTCTCTTTCATTTACTGCCCATATATCATTTGTCATCCCCAGTTTCTTTTTCGCTCTAGAGTTCAGCGTCTTTTTGATATCAGTTCCTTCACTGCTCTCCGTATCATCTTCATCTCCCAGTTGCTAGAGAGCATATCTTCAAAGGTCCTGAATCCTTCCCCCATCCCTCTGTCCTTCCTCCTGTTTCCCTACCTGTTGTATTTCGTTCTGGCTCTATCTTTTCCCCTTCATCTCCTTTAGTTCTGTCCTCAGCTTTTTGAGATCTCCCATGCTGTTTACATTTTCCTCAGTGTCACTAGCTCTTCTCTCTCGCCTGCCTCCAATACTTCCTTCTTTAGCTCCATCTATGTCAAGATCGAGAAACTTTTTTTCCCACACTTCATCCATCATGTGCTTGAATCAAGTAACATTTTTTTTTTGTTCAGGGACATCCTGACTGCCTTCTCAGCTTCGTCTCCTTTGGCCTTCAGGGTCCCATTCCTCCACTCTTTTGAGTCTTGCCGGCTGAATAGAGTTACTTCCACTGCCTGCACCGAGCAAACTGCTGAGCCCAGACCAGTTATGTGCTAGGGGATCAGTCTGTTGTAATCATTAGGTGAAAGACTGTCCTAGAGACAAGTCTGTGTGTGTGTGTGAGAGTGTTTGTCTGTGTCCGTGACTGCCTGTGATATGTGTGTAAGTGCACGCGTGTGTATACATGCGTGCGAGAGAGTGCGTCTGGGCATGTGTGCGGGAGAACGTTTACGTAAACAAACCATACCAAGGGCGGGGATAGAATCCGCGATCAGAGATTAGTCTGTAAAAACTTGCATTTGTGGTCACAGTGGTACCTATGCTAACCTTCCTATGGTGTATAAATATACCTAATTGGATGAATATTATTGTAGCCAGCTTTCCCAGTGGCTAACGCGTCGGTCTGGAGTTTTATGATTCTCTGACCGCGGGTTCTATCCCCACCTGTCAGACCAGGCAATGGTTTTTCATTGCCTGGTCAAAGTGAATATGAGGTCCAGCTTTGCTGGTTCATCCTTTCCTCTCTCTCTCTGGTAGTGTCCCTAACGTGTTGATGCATGAGGTTTTCCAGTACCACCTCCATCTTGGCTCTCCACGTTTCTAGTCCCTCATGGGGCTCCAGGTTTTCCCAGTCAATCTCCTTGTGATTGAAATCACCCTCAACTAGTAACTTTGCCCTGCTCATAATGGCCCTTCTGTCCACCTCAGCTAGTGTGTCCACCATTTCTGTTATTCTCGTCATACTCTTGTTTTGGTCTGCTGCTATTCTGTAGTAGGTTGCACATCACTACAATCACCACCTTGACACTCCCAGTCTGAAGTGTTCCTACTATGTAGTCCCTTGCTTCCCTTCTGTCCATTCCTTTCATCTCCTCGAATCTCCACTTGTTCTTGAGCAATGCATGTCCTCCTTCTTTCCCTCTGTTCCTTCTATCTTTCCTCAAGATCTGATATCTGGATGGAAAAATCGCATGTTATCTTTCCTGTGAGCCTTGTTTTCGTGAGTGCTATGATGTCTGAGGATTCCTCCATGATTCTTTCGTGCCACTCCTCACATTTATTTTATTCCATCTCCATTGGTGAACCATTAGCTTCTTTTGCAGTATTGTGTTCTGCGGGGGTTTGTGGGACCTCGGGGAGTAGGAGACCTGGCTGGATACTATGGGAGGCTGCTGTGAAGGTGGAGTTTGTGTTGGGGGAGATGTCTTTGGGTGCGGATTGTGGGTTGTTTTGGGTTAATTTGTTTGGTTACGGCGGGGCTGTCGGGGTTGAAGGTGTTATTTGGGTGGTTCTGAGAGAGGCTGTGTTTGCTGGTCCTCCTGAGTCTGGTCTTTCCTGCCCGTCTCTATCCTTGACTCTCTTCGTATCCTCTCTCTGTTTCTGTCGTTCTTCTCGTGTTCGAGGTACACCTGTTGGTAATTTGATGAGTCCCTTAGTCATCCTGTTTTGCACCATTTCTGACTTAAAAATCAATTTGACTGAACGGTTTCTTTCCCCTGGGTATCCCCCTGTTCTCTGAAAACTTGTCAGCTGGGTCTTGTCTTCCTCCTATTTCTTTCGTGATATTTTCAATCTCTTTCCTTAATCTGTTGTCTTTGTATGTTGTCCTTTCGGTCTCCCGAAGCCCAGGAACAAAGGTTGACCTCTCCGTTTCACCCTCTCATTCCATTTCCCTTCGTATCTCATGATCTGATTTAAGCATCTCCTTTGCTGCTTTCCTTGGCATTTCCTGGATCTCTTGATGGCGTGATAGCGCCTCTGCGGGGGACCTGACTCCTTCCAGTTCTTCAGTCCCCTCTCTATCTGCTGTCCCTCTACCAAATGGGATCCCATTTTTTCGCTAGTTACCACGATATGTAAAGCGCGCGCGCGCTTTACATGTGTGTGTGTGTGTGTGTGTGTGTGTGTGTGTGTGTGTGTGTGTGTGTGTGTGTGTGTGTGTGTGTGTGTGTGTGAGTAGGTAGGTGTATGTGTGCAGGATTGTGAGTGAGTAGGTGTGTGGGGGGGGGATCCTGTGTGAGTGCGTGTGTACTCACATACTTGTACCTGCCTAATTGTGGTTGCAGGGGTCGATTCACAGCTCCTACCCCCGCCTCTTCGCTGGTGGCTACTGGATCCACACTCTCCCTGCTCCATGAACTTTATCGTATCTCTTAAAGCAATGTATAGATTATACCTCCACTACATTACTCTCCAGATTGTTCCACTTTTCGCATCTCTATGCTGAAGAAATAACGTGTGTGTGTGATAGTGTGTGTGGCAGTGTGTGAGGGTGTTAGGGTGTGAGAGTATTGGTGTGAGGGTGTGTTAGGGTGTGAGAGTATTGGTGTGAGGGTGTGTAAGTTTGGTTATCTCAGAGCGAGATTTAAAAGATAAACACAGCGTGTTGTAGGTTAATTGAGAGTTCTTACAACGTGTGCGGACTGCGTGCAAAACCCAGGGCAGAGGTCGTAGTCTAACCCAGGGCAGAGGTCGTAGACTAACCCAGGGCAGAGGTCGTAGACTAACCCAGGGCAGAGGTCGTAGACTAACCCAGGGCAGAGATCGCAGTCTAACCCAGGGCAGAGGTCGTAGACTAACCCAGGGCAGAGATCGTAGTCTAACCCAGGGCAGAGGTCGTAGACTAACGGGAGACAGTTCGGGATCCTATTGTCTGTCTGGCGGGTGATTGAGAATCAAACCCTCGTGGGTCTCAGCTCTACTTGTACTGGATCCTACTAGAGGACAGTGGACGGTCAGTAGAGCATTTACCTGGAGAACACAAAGGGCAGCCTATCTGTACTTACTAGCTTGACCACACTGCCCTCGGAAGTCCCGCCCTCTGATAAAAAATAAATCTAGAAAGCAGAGGGCATTTACGTTGAGGCCAAGGCATGAAACAGCGTGGACTATGGATAATGAGGGCAAACAAAATGTTATGGAAAAAAAAATAGCTGGAGACAGGCTAAGAGAGCAGTGCAGGAACTACAGCTGGTGTGTGTGAGTGTGTGAGTGTAAGTGTGTGAGTGAGAGAGAGAGACTGACTATGACTGATCAGTTCATTATCCCATCAGGTCATTAGCTGAATCCAATCCAGGAACCTGTCTTCCCATCCACGGATAACATAGGATTTCTTACCTCTGTCTAGACAAGACAGTTTGTATACCCGGGTGTACATGTATTTCTGGTATCCTGGAGGTTTCATTCAATGTGTGAACCTTCCACGTGGACATTGACTCATTAATGTACTTATTTGAATGCACTCAACTTGTACAGTTAACAAGTAGTTACCGCCTGATGCATGGATGTCTGTAGATTATTAAATCCCGTTAGGAACACTGAAATACGTGAGAGTCTCAGTTAACACCAGAGTTCGTAGGTCAAGAGGGGAGGACTGTGTCGCTGGCAGGAAGTGTCGACTCCTGCTGACTAGTCGCTGGCAGGAGCGACTCAGCCGAGGGAGAAAACAATGGCGAGGCAGCCGGGCGGCGAGGCAGCCGGGCGGCGAGGCAGCCGGGCGGCGAGGCAGCCGGGCGGCGAGGCAGCCGGGCGGCGAGGCAGCCGGGCGGCGAGGCAGCCGGGCGTCATTAAAAACTGTCCGCACATCAAAAGACAATGGACACAACCGCAGGTCCTAGCTAGATGCTGTGCTGCTTTACAATACAGTTGTGGTGGCTCCTCTGGTACAGCAGAATTGGCTGTAGTTACCTGAAGAGGACCAGCAGTCCATGGGGCAAGTGGTGTACCCCAGAAGTATTGTCTGCCTATCACAAAGCGCTACGACTAGTCACTTGCATCCAAGTTCACCAAAAATTCTGCCAATAAGGTGACTTAGTGAGTAAATGAGACACTTGTGCAACATTTGGGTTTCTTTATTCTGAAAGCTGTTTGCGCAGTGGCTTCTCAGTCCGCTGCAGAGAACTCTGCAGCGGACTGAGAAGCCAGAGTGCTGCAGCTGTTGCACGGGCGTTCAGCTGTCGTGATAAACAGAGTGCTGCAGCTGTGTGCACAGGGCAGGTGCTGCAGCTGTTGCACAGGGCAGAGTGCTGCAGCTGTGTGCAACAGGGCAGAGTGCTGCAGCTGTGTGCAACAGGGCAGAGCAGAGTGCTGCAGCTGTGTGCAACAGGGCAGGGCAGGTGCTGCAGCTGTGTGCAACAGGGCAGGGCAGGTGCTGCAGCTGTGTGCACAGGGCAGGGCAGGTGCTGCAGCTGTGTGCAACAGGGCAGGGCAGGTGCTGCAGCTGTGTGCAACAGGGCAGGGCAGAGTGCTGCAGCTGTGTGCAACAGGGCAGGGCAGAGTGCTGCAGCTGTGTGCAACAGGGCAGGGCAGAGTGCTGCAGCTGTGTGCAACAGGGCAGGGCAGAGTGCTGCAGCTGTGTGCAACAGGGCAGGGCAGAGTGCTGCAGCTGTGTGCACCAGGGCAGGGCAGGGTGCTGCAGCTGTGTGCAACAGGGCAGGGCAGAGTGCTGCAGCTGTGTGCAACAGGGCAGGGCAGAGTGCTGCAGCTGTGTGCAACAGGGCAGGGCAGAGTGCTGCAGCTGTGTGCAACAGGGCAGGGCAGAGTGCTGCAGCTGTGTGCAACAGGGCAGGGCAGAGTGCTGCAGCTGTGTGCAACAGGGCAGGGCAGAGTGCTGCAGCTGTGTGCAACAGGGCAGGGCAGAGTGCTGCAGCTGTGTGCAGCAGGGCAGGGCAGAGTGCTGCAGCTGTGTGCAGCAGGGCAGGGCAGAGTGCTGCAGCTGTGTGCAGCAGGGCAGAGTGCTGCAGCTGTGTGCAGCAGGGCAGAGTGCTGCAGCTGTGTGCAGCAGGGCAGAGTGCTGCAGCTGTGTGACAGGCAGGGCAGAGTGCTGCAGCGTGTGCAGCAGGGCAGGAGTGCTGCAGCTGTGTGCAGCAGGGCAGAGTGCTGCAGCTGTGTGCAGCAGGGCAGAGTGCTGCAGCTGTGTGCAGCAGGGCAGAGTGCTGCAGCTGTGTGCAGCAGGGCAGAGTGCTGCAGCTGTGTGCAGCAGGGCAGAGTGCTGCAGCTGTGTGCAGCAGGGCAGAGTGCTGCAGCTGTGTGCAGCAGGGCAGAGTGCTGCAGCTGTGTGCAGCAGGGCAGAGTGCTGCAGCTGTGTGCAGCAGGGCAGAGTGCTGCAGCTGTGTGCAGCAGGGCAGAGTGCCAGCGTGTGCGCAGGCAGGTGCTGCAGCTGTGCAGCAGGGCAGAGTGCTGCAGCTGTGTGCAGCAGGGCAGAGTGCTGCAGCTGTGTGCAGCAGGGCAGAGTGCTGCAGCTGTGTGCAGCAGGGCAGAGTGCTGCAGCTGTGTGCAGCAGGGCAGAGTGCTGCAGCTGTGTGCAGCAGGGCAGAGTGCTGCAGCTGTGTGCAGCAGGGCAGAGTGCTGCAGCTGTGTGCAGCAGGGCAGAGTGCTGCAGCTGTGTGCAGCAGGGCAGAGTGCTGCAGCTGTGTGCGGCAGGGCAGAGTGCTGCAGCTGTGTGCGGCAGGGCAGAGTGCTGCAGCTGTGTGCAGCAGGGCAGAGTGCTGCAGCTGTGTGCAGCAGGGCAGAGTGCTGCAGCTGTGTGCAACAGGGCAGAGTGCTGCAGCTGTGTGCAACAGGGCAGAGTGCTGCAGCTGTGTGCAACAGGGCAGAGTGCTGCAGCTGTGTGCGGCAGGGCAGGGCAGAGTGCTGCAGCTGTGTGGGGCAGGGCAGGGCAGGGCAGAGTGCTGCAGCTGTGTGGGGCAGGGCAGGGCAGGGCAGAGTGCTGCAGCTGTGTGGGGCAGGGCAGGGCAGGCAGAGTGCTGCAGCTGTGTGGGGCAGGGCAGGGCAGAGTGCTGCAGCTGTGTGGGGCAGGGCAGGGCAGAGTGCTGCAGCTGTGTGGGGCAGGGCAGGGCAGGGTGCTGCAGCTGTGTGCAACAGGGCAGGTGCTGCAGCTGTGTGCAACAGGGCAGGGTGCTGCAGCTGTGTGCAACAGGGCAGGGTGCTGCAGCTGTGTGCAACAGGGCAGGTGCTGCAGCTGTGTGCAACAGGGCAGGGTGCTGCAGCTGTGTGCAACAGGGCAGGGTGCTGCAGCTGTACCATTGTCAGTACATCATGTACACAATGAAGAAATCAACACAACACTGCAACATTTTTGTTGTTCTGGCGACACTTGACTACACGTTGTGTAGCAATAACATCTTGTTCTTTATATAGCTCAGAATAAAACAGTTTGGATCACATGGAGGTCGGCCGAGCGCTCAGACACTTCGCGTGGGCAACTTTGTAACGTTACGTGCCAGGAACTTTGGTAAATTAGCCCCTTAACCTGTTTTCTTAACAAATATGACAACAAAGCAAGACTGAGATGTAAACCATGGCACTGTGTTCCTCTGCAAGACAGTGTCATCCACTATGGACACTGCAAATCTTCAAGCGGATATAAACTAAACCGGGCCACAAAAAGCAATATGAAATTCAGTGAGGACAAATTTCAATTACTCCGCTATGGAAAACTTGAGGAAATAAATACTAGAGCGGATTATAAAACAAATTGTAAGCACACAGAGCGATAAACGAATGTCAGACTTGCGAGTGATAATGTCAGATAATCTCACTTTCAATAATCACAACAATGTCACTATCACATCTGCTAGGAAAATGATAGGATGGATAATGAGAACCTTCAAAACAAGGAATGCCAAGGAAATGATGATTCTCTTTAAATCACTTGTTCTCTCTAGGCTAGAATACTGCTGTACACTAACGGCCCCTTTCAAGGCAGGGGAAAGTACAAATCTGGATAATATACAGGGAACTTTCTCTGCACGTATTAATACAATCAAACATTCAATTACTGGGGACTTTTGAGGTCCCTTGACCTGGACTCCTTGGAACGCAAGCGAGAAAGCTGCATCATAATTTTACGCCTGGAAAATCCTAAAGTCACTAGTCCCAAATCTGCCAGTGGAAATCACTCCCTACGAAAGTAAATGACTCAAGAGGGGTGCAACAGCCCCCAGACTTTTCGAAAAGCATTGGTACCTTGTTCACTATGAGACACCACAATAAGTATCGGGCCCAAGATTGTTCAACTACCTCCCAGCATACATAAGGGAAATTACCAATAGACAGCTGGCTGTCTTCAAGACGGAGCTGGACAGATCCCTAAAGTCAGTACTTGACCAGCCAGGCTGTAGTTCCTATGTTGGATTGTGTGCGGCCGGCAGCAACATTCTGGTTGATCAGGCCTTGATCCATCGTTCGGACTGGTCGTGGACCAGGCAACGGGGGGCGTTGACCCCCGAAACACATTACAGGCAGGTGGGGAGAAGGAGAACTGCTGAAGGCTTACTGGCCCATGCTAGTCAGATCCAATTCACACCCACCCACACCCACACATGTACTTGTCTAACCTATTTTTAAAGCTACACGAGTTTTTTGCTTCAGTGACGCTACTCAAGAGTTTGTTCCACTCAGCCACAACTCTATTACCTAACCACTGCTTTCCTATATCTTTTCTAAATCCAAATTTTTCTAACTTGAACCTATTGCTGCGAGTCGTATCTTGGATAGATATTTTAGCACGTTATTTATTATATTATTTTTATTAACACATCGGCCGTTTCCCACCAAGGCAGGGTGGCCAGAGAAAGAAAAATTTTCATAATTCACTCCATCACTGTCTTGTCAGAGGCGCACTTACACTACAGTTATAAAACTGCAACATTAACACCCCTCCTTCAGAGTGCAGACACTGTACTTCCCTTCTCTAGGACTCAAGTCCGGCCTGCCGGTTTCCCTGAATCCCTTCATAAATGTTACCTTGCTCACACTCCAACAGCACGTCAAGTTTTGTGTGCCCCTCGCACACAAAACCTCCTTAACCCCCTCCCTCCAACCTCTCCTAGGCCGACCCCTAAAACGCCTTCCCTCCACTATAAATTTATACTCTCGAAGTCATTCTATTTCGTTCCATCATCTCTACATGTCTATAAATTAGACACATGTGCAACACTTATGTATCTTTATTGAGGAAACTTGTCGGTTCTCTGAATCATTCATCCTACACTCTCTAAATGTCTAAACCATCTCAATAAACCCTCCTCAACCCTCTGGATAATAGTTTTGGTAATCCCACACCTCCTCCTAATCTCCAAACTTCGGATTCTCTGCATTATATTCACACCACACATTGCCCTCAGACAATGACATCTCCACTGCCTCCAGCCTTCTCCTTGTTGCAACATTCACCACCCATGCTTCACACCCATATAAGAGCGCTGGTATAACTATACCCTCATACATTCCCCTCTTTGCTTTCATGGATAAAGTTCTTTATCTCCACAGACTCGTCAGTGCACCACTTACCTTTTTCCCCTCGTCAATTCTATGATTCACCTCATCTTTCATAGACCCATCTGCTGACACGTCCACTCCCAAATATCTGAATACCTCCTCCATACGCTCTCCCTCCAATCTGATATTCAATCTTCCGTTACCTTACTCTTTCCTATATTCACTTTTAATTTCCTTCTTTTACATACCCTACCAATATCTGCAACTTCTCTTTAGAATCTCCCAAAAGCACAGTGTCATCAGCTGTGACAATGCCCACTTTGTGTTAGATTCTTTATCTTTTAACCCCACACCTCTTCCCAACACCCGAGCATTCACTTCTCTTACAACCCCATCTATAAATATATTGAACAACCATGGTGACATCACACATTCTTGTCTAAGGCCTATTTTTACTGGGAAATAATCTCCCTCTCTCCTACATACTTTAACCTGAGCCTCACTATCCTCGTAAAGACTCTTCACTGCTTTCAATAACCTACCTCCTATTCCATACATTTGCAACATCTGCCACATTGCCCCCCTATCTACACTATCATACGCCTTTTTCCAAATATATAAATGCCACAAAAACCTCTTTACCCTTATCTAAATATTGTTCACATTTATGTTTCACCCCTACCCTTCCTAAGGCCTCCTTGTTCATCTGCTATGCTGCTCTCCGTCTTACTCTTAATTCTTTCATTAATAACTCTACCATACACTTTACCAGGTATACTCAACAGACTTATTCCCCTATAATTTTTACACTCTCTTTTGACCCTTTTGCCTTCATACAAAGGAACTACGCATGCTCTCTGCCAATCCCTAGGTACCTTACCCTCTTCCATACATTTATTAAATAAAAACACTAACCACTCCAAAACTATATCCCCACCTGCTTTTAACATTTCTATCTTTATTCCATCAATCCCAGTTGCTTTACCCTATTCATCATTACCCACTGCCCCACGAACTTCCCCCACACTCACAACTGGTTCTTCCTCACTTCTATAAGATGTTATTCTTCCTCGCCCTATACACGAAATCACAGCTTCCTTATCTTCATCAACATTTAACAATTCCTCAAAGTATTCCCTCCATCTTCCCGATACCTCTAACTCTCCATTTAATAACTCTCTTCTCCTATTTTTAACTGACAAATCCATTCGTTCCCTAGGCTTTCTCAACTTATTAATCTCACTCCAAAACTTTTCTTATTTTCAACAAAATTTGTTGATAACATCTCACCTACTCTTATTTGCTCTCTTTTTACATTGCTTCACCACTCTTAACCTCTCTCCATATACTCCTCCCATCTTGCATCACTTCTACTTTGTAAAAACTTCTCATATGGTAACTTTTTCTCTCTTACTACTTTCTTTACTTCATCGTTCCACCAATCGCTCCTCTTCCCTCCCACACCCACTTTCCTGTAACCACAAACTTCTGCTGAACACTCTAGCACTATATACTTAAACTTACCCCATACATCTTTTTCTCCAACAGTTGTTTATATCTTACCCTAACTGCCTCCTCCTTTACTTTATAAACCTTCACCTCTCTCTTACTTGCTGCTTCCATTTTCCTTGTATCCCATCTACCTTTTACTCTCACTGTAGCTACAACTAAAAAGTGATCTGTTATATTCTGTGGCCCCTCTATAAACATGTACATCCTGAAGTTTACCCAACAGTCTTTTATCTACCAATACGTAGTCCAACAAACTACTGTCATTACGCCCTATATCATATCTTGTATACTTATTTATCCTCTTTTTTTTTTTTTTAAATAAGTGTTACCTATAACCAAACCCCTTTCTATACAAAGTTCAATCAAATGCTCCCCATTATCATTTACACCTGGCACCCCAAACTTAATTACCACACCCTCTCTAAACGTTTCTCCTACTTTAGCATTTAGGTCCTTTACCACAATTTCTCTCACTTGGCTCAAAAGTTCCTGCACACTCGCTTAACATCTCCAGAAATCTCTCTCTCACTTCTACTCTCTTCTCTAGGTGCATACACACTTATGACCCACTTTTCACATCCAACCCATATTTTAGTCCACATAATCTTTGAATTTATACATTTATATTCCCTTTTCTCTCTCCATAACTGATCCTTCAACATTATTGTTACCCTTTCCTTAGCTCTAACTCTCTCAGATACTCCTGACTTAATCCCATTTATTTCTCCCACTGAAACTCGCCTACCCCCTTCAGCTTTGTTTCGCTTAGTGCCAGGACATCCAACTTCTTTTCATTCATAACATTAGCAATCATTTCTTTCATATTATCCGCACTACATCCACGCACATTTAAACATCCCAGTTTTATAAAGTTTTTCTTTTTCTTGTTATTAGTAGTTTATACAGGAGAAGGGGTTACTAGCCCATTGCTCCCGGCATTTCATTCGCCTCCTACGACACGCATGGCTTAATGAGGAAGAATTCTGTTCCACTTCCCCACGGAGATAAGCAGAACTAAACAAGAACATGAGCTAGGAAGAAAATAGTATATATATGCTTGTACATGAATGTGTAGTGTGACCTAAGTGTAAGTAGAAGTAGCAAGACGTACCTGAAATCTTGCATGTTTATGTGACAGAAAAAAAGTCACCAGCAATCCTACCATCATGTAAAACAATTACCATCTTTTGTTTTAAACTCACTCACTGGGCGGCTGCTGTTTACCAACCTATTATATCCTCTCTATTTATTCCTGTCTGCCATTTATTCACCTCAATTATATCATCCCTAATTCTACGCATTTCTAGCGCGTGCAGATTCAGGGCGTCTTTGTATATCCTCGTAGGAAAAAATTCAGATACATGGGCTCAACTTTGTCATCCTCCTCTAAATGTGATGCAAATTGTTTTCTAAATAGTTTACATAACTTCTCTTTATGTTCCAGCGCATTTATGTTTATTTTGTAATGTGGTGACCAGAATTGAGCAGCAGCATCTAAATGCGGACTTACCAAATCTATATGGAGTTGAATAACCTAAACGCCTGTTAGTTATACTTCATATAAAGCCAAGAATTCTATTCGCTTTATTGCGAACACTTATGCACGATTGTCTTGGTTTTAGATTACCACTAACCAGAACTCCTAAATCTTTTTCGCATTCAGAATGAGATCTACATTATTTATTTATAAGTACCTTGGTTATTCTCTTTTCCCAGGCTTAGAACTTTACATTTGTCTGCAATAAATTGCATCTGCCTCGTCTCTGCCTACTGCATCAACCTGTCCAGGCTCAGGGACTGATTACCTCAAACTCCTCGTCTTCCTCCGTTCTTCTCTGTAATGGACTGAAGAAGCCAGTGGCTTCTTCAGTCCATTACACTTATGCAACACTTATGTTGCGCAAGTGTCTTTTTCTTCATCAGCTGACATGTGATCTCTGTGGCAAGAAAAAGAAGTACCGATAAGACACTTTTCTCAATACCATGCTAATAGTAGACAGTAAGGCTGTCTACATCACAGCCTTACTGTCTACTTAATACCACGCTAATACTATGCTAATGCCATGCTAATGCCATGCTAATGCCATGCTAATACCATGCTAATACCATGCTAATACCATGCTAATACCATGCTAATACCATGCTAATAGTAGACAGTAAGGCTGTCTACATCACAGCCTTACTGTCTACTTAATAGCATGCTAATACCATACTAATACCACGCTAATACCACGCTAATACTATGCTAATAACACGCTAATGCCATGCTAATACCACGCTAATGCCATGCTAATGCCATGTTAATGCCATGCTAATGCCATGCTTATACCATGCTAATACCATGCTAATACCATGCTAATACACGCTGCCGAAAGAACACACATTTCGTATAGGGAAATAAGATCGAATGTAAATGATCCGAAACAGATGAAGAGGAGACTAAAATATCTTTTAGGAGAGAAGAAAGGAATTTATAGAGGTACCAGCAGAAGAGTCACCTCATGAACCAATATACTGATGTTAAGAGAGAGGTTAATAAAAGTTATAAGACAATCTTAACGTGACTATGAAATTAAAGTTGCGAAGGAATCAAGAGGACAAATCCCAAAGATTTTTTTTTTCCAAGGAATAGAGAATAAAAATTATAAAAAAAAGCTCATTTTAACTCTGGTGAGCTTAGTAGCGATGAGAAAGAAATGTTCTCAATTTTTCTTTCATATTTCCTCTCGGTCTTCACACAAGACGACATTGACGATTTCCCGATCATTATTTAGTTGAGTGCAACCGAGAAAAACAAATCATGTAGTATCAGAGTTACTATGTAAAGCAAAAAGCCCCAGGTCACGATGAGCCTTTTTTCTCAAGGGGTCTTAAAGAATGCAAGATGGAACTTTGTGATCCCTTAAGCTACCTTTTCAATCTCTCTCTTCAAATAGGTGTAGTTACCTAGAGGTAGAACATGGCTAACGTAATTCCTATTTATAAAGAAGGGGATAAGTCATTATCATCAAATTACCGACTAGTAAACCTGATAATCAAATGTAAGTAGAAATTTAGTTGTAGCTGATATAATAAGTTATAGTTCCTGCATGACTAATTTACTGACTTCAGTAAATCTTTGAGACTAGAATGTGAAGATCATGGTGAGAAGTACGATATTAAAGATAAAGACAATCCTGTGACTTGGACAATACACACATACAAGTCAGGATTCAGGTCAGTTTCCTACTGATACAGGTCATTTCGCTACTGATACAGGTCAGCTCGCAATTGATACGGGTCAGCTCGTTACTGATACGGGTCAGCTCGTTACTGATACGGGTCAGCTCGCTACTGATACGGGTCAGCTCGTTACTGATACGGGTCAGCTCGCTACTGATACGGATCAGCTCGCTACTGATACAACTCAGCTCGCTACTGATACAGCTCAGCTTGCTACTGATTCAGGTCAGATCGCTACTGATACAGGTCGGTTCGCTTCTGATACGGGTCAGCTCGCTTCTGATACAGGTCAGCTCGCTTCTGATACAGGTCAGCTTGCTACTGATTCAGGTCAGCTCGCTACTGATACAGGTCAGCTCGCTTCTGATACAGGTCAGCTCGCTTCTGATACAGGTCAGCTCGCTTCTGATACAGGTCAGCTCGCTTCTGATACAGGTCAGCTCGCTTCTGATACAGGTCAGCTCGCTATTGATACAGGTCAGCTCGCTATTGATACAGGTCAGCTCGCTATTGATACAGGTCAGCTCGCTATTGATACAGGTCAGCTCGCTATTGATACAGGTCAGCTCGCTATTGATACAGGTCAGCTCGCTATTGATACAGGTCAGCTCGCTATTGATACAGGTCAGCTCGCTATTGATACAGGTCAGCTCGCTATTGATACAGGTCAGCTCGCTATTGATACAGGTCAGCTCGCTATTGATACAGGTCAGCTCGCTATTGATACAGGTCAGCTCGCTATTGATACAGGTCAGCTCGCTATTGATACAGGTCAGCTCGCTATTGATACAGGTCAGCTCGCTATTGATACAGGTCAGCTCGCAACTGATACAGGTCAGCTCGCTATTGATACAGGTCAGCTCGCTATTGATACAGGTCAGCTCGCTATTGATACAGGTCAGCTCGCTATTGATACAGGTCAGCTCGCTATTGATACAGGTCAGCTCGCTATTGATACAGGTCAGCTCGCTACTGATACAGGTCAGCTCGCTGTCATAGAAACGCGACTCTGAACTGTATTATTACAGTTCTGGTCCATGAAACCAGCTGTCTCGGAAACAGCTGTCTCGGAAACAGCTGTCCTCTGTCTAGTTTGTCCCATCAGTGTTTGTAAACAGTTTCCACCAATTGTAAAATTGGATGTTATGGATGAGCGAAGTCTGAAAGATATTCACACATGGCGCATATTGGGGTCTTACAACCTATGCATAGCATGATAGCCACACAGGCACCCGTAGGCCGACCGGGGGGCTGGTAGGGAAGGGGCCTTCTTGTCTCTTCCAGGTCTGGTACGTGATTGAGGGAGAACCAAGGCTCGCGGGACTCGGCGCTAGGTTAAAGGAGTCTCGCTAGGTTCTAGAGAGCACAGGTGAAGGAGCAACGGGGCGTTTAGGCTGGAAACTCTTTGTCTGGACTTAAAGGTGGATGAGAGGAGGTGTGTGTGTGTGTGTGTGTGTGTGTGTGTGTGTGTGTGTGTGTGTGTGTACTCACCTAGTTGTGGTTGCAGGGGTCGAGTCTTAGCTCCTGGCCCCGCCTCTTCACTGATCGCTACTAGGTCCTCTCTCTCCCTGCTCCATAAACTTTATCAAACTTCGTCTTAAAACTATGTATTTTTCCTGCCTCCACTACGTCACTTTCTAGGCTATTCCACTTCCTGACAACTCTATGACTGAAGAAATGCTTCCTTACATCCCTTTGACTCATCGGAGTCTTCAGCTTCCAATTGTGACCCCTTGTTCCTGAATCCCATCTCTGGAACATCCTGCCTTTGTCCACCTTGTCAATTCCTCGCAGAATTTTATATGTCGTTATCATGTCTCCCCTAACCCTCCTGTCCTCTAGTGTTGTCAGGCCGATTTCCCTTAACCTTTCTTCGTTTCGCAATCCCCTTACCTCTGGAACTAGCCTTGTTGCAAACCTTTGCACTATCTATAATTTCTTGACGTGCTTGACCAGGCGTGGATTCCAAACTGATGCTGCATACTCCAATTTGGGCCTGACGTATATGGTGTACAGAGTCTTGAACTATTCTTAGGTTTGCCAGCCGCCCGTATGATGCAGCAGTTATCTGGTTGATGTGCGCCTCAGGAGATGTGCTCAGTATTATACTCACCCCAAGATCTTTTTCCTTGAGTGAGGTTTGCAGTCTTTGGCCACCTAGACTATACTCTGTCTGCGGTCTTCTTTGCCCTTCTCTCGATCTTCATGACTTTGCATTTGGCAGGGTTAAATTCAAGGAGCCAGTTGCTGGACCAAGCTTGAAGCATGTCCAGGTCTTTTTGTAGTCCTGCCTGATGCTCACTCGATCTAATTCTCCTCATTTACGTCACATCATCTGCAAACAGGGACACTTCTGAGTGCATCCCCTCTGTTATGTCATTCACGTATACCAAAAACAGCACAGGTCCTAGGACTGACCCTTGTGAAACCCCGCTCGCCACAGGCGCCCACTCTGACATCGTCACGTACCATGACTCGTTTTTGCCTCCCTATCAGATATTCTCTGATCCATTGCAATGCCTTAACTGTTATGCATACCTGATCCTCTTGTGAGGAACTGTCCAAGAAAATGCAATCTATCCACACCCCTCTCTTACGTGTCTTAATTCCGTTACCTTGTCATAAAACTCCAGTAGGTTTGTGGCAAAGGATTTTCCTTCCCTGAAACCGTGCTGGTTGTCGTTCATAAGCTTGTGTCTTTCTAGGTGCTCCACAACTCTTCTCCTAATAATCTTCCCCATGACTTTGCATACTATACACGTCAGTGGCATAGGTCTTTAGTTTAATGCCTCGTGTCTGTCTCCTTTCTTAAAAATTGGAACTTATTTTGCCATCTTCCATACCTCAGTTAGTTGCCCAGTTTCAAGGGATGTGTTGAAAATTGTGGTTAATGGCACACACAGTGTCTCTGCTTCCTCTCTAAGGACCCACGGGGAGATGTCCGGTCACTGAGCAACTTCTTCACCTCCTCCTCAGTTTTGTGTATGTCATAAAACACTTGGTATATTCCTTGTTGGTGTCCCGCTCTGATCTGTCTTCCCATAGTCCTTCCTGCCTCCACTGTAAATACCTCCTTAAATCTCGTGTTGAGCTCCTCACATACCTCTTGATCGTTTCTTGTGAGTTCCCCACCTTCTTTCCTCAGCCTGATCACCTGGTCTTTGACTGTTGTCTTCCTTCTAATGTGACTATACAGCAGTTTCGGGTCAGACTTGACTTTCGATTCTATGTCGTTTTCGTACTGTCGCTGGGCCTCCCTCCTTATCTGTGCATACTCGTTTCTGGATCTACGACTAATCTCCTTATTTTCCTGGGTTCTTTGCCTTCTGTACTTTTTCCATTCTCTAGCGCACTTAGTCTTTGCCTCTCTGCATCTTGGGTAAACCAAGGGCTCGTTCTGAACTTCCCATTATTTCTGTTGCCCTTGGGAACAAACCTTTCCTCTGCTTCCTTGCATTTTGTTGTTACGTATTCTATCATTTCGTTTACTGACTGTCCCACTGAATCTCCTGCAGGAAGTTCCTCATATCCGTGTAGTTCCCCCTTTTATAGTTTGGCTTTTCCTTTTCAACTCCTGTTGTTGTCTCCACTTGTAACTCTACTATGTACTCAAAGCTCAGAACCACGTGGTCACTGGCTCCCAGGGGCCTCTCATATGAGATATCCTCAATATCTGAGCTGCTCAGGGTGAACACAAGGTCCAGTCTTGCTGGTTCGTCCTCCTCTCTCTCTCTCTCTCTCTCTCTCTCTCTCTCTCTCTGGTAGTGTCCCTGACATGTTGGTGCATAAGGTTTTCCAGTACCACATCCATCATCTTGGCTCTCCATGTTTCTGGACCCCCATGTGGCTCCAGATTTTCCCAATCGATCTCCCTGTGATTGAAATCGCCCATAACCAGTAATTTTGCTCTGCTCGAGTGAGCTCTTCTTGTCACCTCAGCCAGTGTGTCCACCATTGCTCTGTTGCTCTCTTCATATTCCTCTCTTGGCCTTCTGCAGTTCTGTGGTGGGTTATACTACACTGCAATGACGTCCATGCCTTCCATTTCCTCAAATCTCCATCAGTTTCTTACGAGCAGTGCAACCCCTCTTCCCCCTCTGCTCCTATCTTTCCTCAGGATCTGATATCCCACTGGGAAGATTGCGTCTGTTATTGCCTCATTGAGTTTTGTTTATGTGACTGCTATGATGTCTGAGGACTTCTCATTGATTCTTTCATTACACACCTCATATTTATTCGTTATTCCATCCACGTTCGTGTACCAAACCTTCAACTTCGTTTCTAAAACTGTGATCCTAGGGGAATATTGGGGTTGAGGGAGCGGGAGCCCTGGCAGGGGCCAATGCGGGGGTTTGTGGTGGGGGTGGGGTTTGTGATGGGCAGGGTGTGGGCAGAGTGCCTGTAGGGGTGGGGTTTGTGATGTGGGTGGTGGGGACAGAAGGAACGGTGTGTGGGTGTCGTGGTTTGAGTCCTGTGGGTGTATCTGGAGGGTGTGTTTGCCCTTCCACCTGGGTCTGGGTTCTTCCGCTCTTCTTTGTCATTTCCTCTCGTTCCTCCTTTCGTCTTTGTATCCTCTCTTTCAGTATCATCCTTTCCTCTTGTGTTCTGTCTCGATCGAGGTACACTCTCTGGTACTCCAGATTCTCTCAGTCGTGCTTTCTCCTGCAGGATCATGGATCGAGCTGATTCTGCCTTGAAAATTACTTTGAGAGGCCATTCTCTTCCCCTTGTAAACCACCCAATTCTCCGAAAGTTTGTCACTTGGGTCATGTCGCCTTCACCTATTGCTTTCATGATACCTTCAATTGTTTTTTCTCCTCCTGTTTTCTTTTATCATGGGTATCCCCTTTGACTTCCTGGAGCCCGTAGACAAAAATCGACGTCTCCCTTTCGTCCTCCCACTGTGTCTCCCTTTGCATCCTCCGAGATGTTTTAATTCCTTCCATTGAAGTGTCCCTTCCTTCAGTCCCTTCCCTGGCTGAAGCCCCTATGCTCCGTGGTCTGACCTTCCTGCTCCTGTGTTCCTGGCCACTGCAGTTGACTGTTGGAGTCTCTGCATATTGCATAGCTACTTCATTGTCTTCAGACCTCTCATTTGTTCTTAGTGTGCTCCTCGTCTTTTCCTGGTAGCAACGTGGGTCTGATACGGCCTTCGCATACAGTATAGTTTCTTTGCTCCTTACAGTCTCTTTGTCTGTGACTGATGTAGAAGTTCCTAATGTCATATCTGAATTGTCATTTTTCTCTTTAAGGTGTTTCAGGTTTTTCAGTTCCTCTTCTAAGCACTGTATCTTAGCTTCTGCTGTTTTGGCTTGTGTACTCACCTAATTGTGGTTGCAGAGGTCGAGACTCAGCTCCTGTCCCCGCCTCTTCACTGATCGTTACTTGGTCCCCTCTCTCCCCGCTCCATGAGCTTTATTATACCTCGTCTTAAAGCTATGTATGGTTCCTGCCTCCACTACATCACTTGCTAGACTATTCCACTTCCTGACAACTCTATGGCTGAAGAAATACTTCCTAACATCGCTTTGACTCATCTGAGTCTTCAACTTCCAATTGTGGCCCCTTGTGTGTCAGTGTGTGTGTATGTGTGTCTGTGTATGTTAGTGTGTGTGTTAGTGTGTGTTAGTGTGTGTGTGTGTGTATGTTAGTGTGTGTGTGTATGTTAGTGTGTGTTAGTGTGTGTGTGTTAGTGTGTGTGTGTTAGTGTGTGTGTGTTAGTGTGTGTGTGTTAGTGTGTGTGTGTTAGTGTGTGTGTGTTAGTGTGTGTGTGTTAGTGTGTGTGTGTTAGTGTGTGTGTGTGTGTGTGTGTTAGTGTGTGTGTGTTAGTGTGTTAGTGTGTACTCACCTAATTGTGGTTGCAGGGGTCGAGACTCAACTCCTGGCCCCGCCTCTTCGCTGTCCACTACTGGGTCTCTGCTCTCCCTGCTCCATGAACTTTATCATACCTTGTCTTAAAACTATGTATGGTTCCTGCCTCCACTATATCCTTCTCTACACTATTCCACTTCCTGACTACTCTGTGGCTGAAGAAATGCTTCCTAACATCCCTTCGACTCAGATGAGTCTTCAGCTTCCAGTTGTGTCCCCTTGTATCTGTGTTCCCTCTCTGGAACATCACTGTCTACCTTGTCGATTCCCTGCAGTATTTTGTATGTCGTTATCATGTCTCCTCTGACCCTTCTTTCCTCCAGTGTTGTTAGTCCTATTTCCCTCAACCTTTCTTCATAGGACAGACCCCTGAGTTGTGGAACTAACCTTGTCGCAAACCTTTGCACTTTCTCTAGTTTCTTTACGTGCTTGACCAGGTGTGGGTTCCAGACTGGTGCTGCATATTCTAGTATGGGCCTGACGTACACGGTGTGTCTTAAACGATTCCTTGTTTAGGTAACGGAACGCTAATCTTAGGTTTGCCAGTCGCCCATATGCTGCCGCAGTTATCTGGTTGATGTGCGCCTCCGGAGACGTGCTTGGCGTTATACTCACCCCAAGGTCTTTCTCCTTTGCCGAGGTTTGTAGCCTTTGTCCGCCTAGCCTGTACTCTGTCAGCGGTCTTTTTTGCCCTTCTCCGATCTTCATGACTTTGCATTTGGTGGGATTGAATTCGAGAAGCCAGTTGCTAGACCAGATGTCGAGCTTATCCAGGTCTGTTTGAAGTCCTGCTTGGTCCTCTTCCGATGTGATTCTTCTCATTAATTTCACATCATCTGCGAACAGAGACACTTCTGAGTCTATCCCGTATGTGTGTGTGTGTGTGTGTGTGTGTGTGTGTAAGAGAGATGGATGTGAACGTGTTTCTGAGGGAAGTTATGGAGATGGGTGTGAGTGTGTCTGTGTGGGTAAATGAGTTGAAGGTGGGCGAGCTTGCTGGGGAGGAGGGGGTAATGATAAGACAGACGTGACACAACAGCAGCAGCGGCGGCGGTGGTGGTGGTGTACAGTAAGTGGTGAGAATTAAGTATCGACCCACCTCTTGTACCAGCATTGGTAATGGTGACGCTCTAATTTGAGACCCTCGTTACTAGACTGATACCTGTCTCATGATAAGGTCCTCCTGTCTCCCACCTGCCTTTGTCTGCTGGTTTTGATGTGGTGGTGGTAGTGCTGATGTATGTTTTTCGATGGTGCTGTGGTGGTTGGTGAAGATAGTGACTCATTGTGTGGATTATAGTGTTTTGTGTAAAGATATTTTATCCGCCAGGGACTTCATCAGTTCATCCAGAGATAAGAACTTGAAGATGTATTGAAAGGTAATCAGTGTCTGCTAAAAGGGTTCAGGATTCTTGTCAGTGTGTGAGACCTCAGGTGATGCTCGCATCGGTGTTAGGTAGATTAACTGTGGTAAAACCTGGGAGATGGTGTTGATAGTCGTGAGTAAAGACTATTCTAAATATTGTCTGGTACGTCGGTCAGCTTCTTACTGTGCGTAATTACTATCATTTTATAAATTCGTGGTGATAATGATATTGTGGTAGCGTTAATGATAGTGATGGGGGGAGGCGGTGTTGTGGTGGTGGTGTTAGCCTGGTGTGGTGTAGGGTAGTGGTGTAGTGTTGTCTTGGTGTAGTGTAGTGGCTGTGAGCTGTATTTCTTTTCTGATGCTGTCAACACTTCTCATGTTCACAACATCACATTCTTTAGGAAACCCGGTAACAAGTCTCATCTCCGCCCACTAAGTTGTCAGTGTTCCTGGGGGTGGGAGGGTAGGAGCAGGGAAGCTGGGCAGCTGGTTGTCTCAGCTCAGGTGCACCTGAGTTTAAAGGTCACGTCGAGCAAAAGATAACAGGTGATGCAGCAGTATCTTTGAGGTTGTGTTTGAGAAGCAGTTGCATTTATAAGACTGTTTCAAGGTTACAATGCTAATTTAAGTTTCACTGACGTAAGGCAAATTCTAAGATATATAAGAATTTCTAAAATTAAGGAAAATCGTTTCTCCATAAAGCTCTTTTGACTCCAAGGAAATAAAGCCTTAAAGGGGAAAGACACTTTATATAAAGCATATTCTATTTTCACCTCAAGACTTGCTTTATCAGCAACGAAGTTTTAAAACACTCAGAATTGTACCTTTCGCGCTTATAACAAGAATCCTATACTTTTTCGGGAGGGGGGCGCTGGCGAAGAGCTCTTTTGTCCAAGGAATTGGAATTACCTTTCCTTACTTGGATCAGATCTGATTTCCTCTTATTCCATAAATGAAGAATGACCCTACAAGTTTTTCTATTATGATTTCTATTGTTATTATTATTATTATTTCTATTATTATTCCACGTCATCGTCACCAACATTTACCTTCTAATTCTTCATGGTCGTTGGCAAAAGAAAAAATGAAATTCTTTTTCTACAGACTTTCTAGTTTGATGTTATGTCAAACATGTCCTCCAATTAGCATGTTAGTTAACATACTTGCATAAATAGGATTCTAGCATACGTGTAAGTCATATACTACGTACTAGCATAGCCACCAGACATAAGCAGGGTTCCAGCACGAGTGTAAGTCAAATACTACGTACTAGCATAGCCACCAGACATAAGCAGGGTTCCAGCACGAGTGTAAGTCAAATACTACGTACTAGCATAGCCACCAGACATAAGCAGGGTTCCAGCACGAGTGTAAGTCAAATACTACGTACTAGCATAGCCACCAGACATAAGCAGGGTTCCAGCACGAGTGTAAGTCAAATACTACGTACTAGCATAGCCACCAGACATAAGCAGGGTTCCAGCACGAGTGTAAGTCAAATACTACGTACTAGCATAGCCACCAGACATAAGCAGGGTTCCAGCACGAGTGTAAGTCAAATACTACGTACTAGCATAGCCACCAGACATAAGCAGGGTTCCAGCACGAGTGTAAGTCAAATACTACGTACTAGCATAGCCACCAGACATAAGCAGGATTCCAGCACGAGTGTAAGTCAAATACTACGTACTAGCATAGCCACCAGACATAAGCAGGGTTCCAGCACGAGTGTAAGTCAAATACTACGTACTAGCATAGCCACCAGACATAAGCAGGGTTCCAGCACGAGTGTAAGTCAAATACTACGTACTAGCATAGCCACCAGACATAAGCAGGGTTCCAGCACGAGTGTAAGTCAAATACTACGTACTAGCATAGCCACCAGACATAAGCAGGGTTCCAGCACGAGTGTAAGTCAAATACTACGTACTAGCATAGCCACCAGACATAAGCAGGGTTCCAGCACGAGTGTAAGTCAAATACTACGTACTAGCATAGCCACCAGACATAAGCAGGGTTCCAGCACGAGTGTAAGTCAAATACTACGTACTAGCATAGCCACCATACATAAGCAGGGTTCCAGCACGAGTGTAAGTCAAATACTACGTACTAGCATAGCCACCAGACATAAGCAGGGTTCCAGCACGAGTGTAAGTCAAATACTACGTACTAGCATAGCCACCAGACATAAGCAGGGTTCCAGCACGAGTGTAAGTCAAATACTACGTACTAGCATAGCCACCAGACATAAGCAGGGTTCCAGCACGAGTGTAAGTCAAATACTACGTACTAGCATAGCCACCAGACATAAGCAGGGTTCCAGCACGAGTGTAAGTCAAATACTACGTACTAGCATAGCCACCAGACATAAGCAGGGTTCCAGCACGAGTGTAAGTCAAATACTACGTACTAGCATAGCCACCAGACATAAGCAGGGTTCCAGCACGAGTGTAAGTCAAATACTACGTACTAGCATAGCCACCAGACATAAGCAGGGTTCCAGCACGAGTGTAAGTCAAATACTACGTACTAGCATAGCCACCAGACATAAGCAGGGTTCCAGCACGAGTGTAAGTCAAATACTACGTACTAGCATAGCCACCAGACATAAGCAGGGTTCCAGCACGAGTGTAAGTCAAATACTACGTACTAGCATAGCCACCAGACATAAGCAGGGTTCCAGCACGAGTGTAAGTCAAATACTACGTACTAGCATAGCCACCAGACATAAACAGGGTTCCAGCACGAGTGTAAGTCAAATACTACGTACTAGCATAGCCACCAGACATAAGCAGGGTTCCAGCACGAGTGTAAGTCAAATACTACGTACTAGCATAGCCACCAGACATAAGCAGGGTTCCAGCACGAGTGTAAGTCAAATACTACGTACTAGCATAGCCACCAGACATAAGCAGGGTTCCAGCACGAGTGTAAGTCAAATACTACGTACTAGCATAGCCACCAGACATAAGCAGGGTTCCAGCACGAGTGTAAGTCAAATACTACGTACTAGCATAGCCACCAGACATAAGCAGGGTTCCAGCACGAGTGTAAGTCAAATACTACGTACTAGCATAGCCACCAGACATAAGCAGGGTTCCAGCACGAGTGTAAGTCAAATACTACGTACTAGCATAGCCACCAGACATAAACAGGGTTCCAGCACGAGTGTAAGTCAAATACTACGTACTAGCATAGCCACCAGACATAAGCAGGGTTCCAGCACGAGTGTAAGTCAAATACTACGTACTAGCATAGCCACCAGACATAAGCAGGGTTCCAGCACGAGTGTAAGTCAAATACTACGTACTAGCATAGCCACCAGACATAAGCAGGGTTCCAGCACGAGTGTAAGTCAAATACTACGTACTAGCATAGCCACCAGACATAAGCAGGGTTCCAGCACGAGTGTAAGTCAAATACTACGTACTAGCATAGCCACCAGACATAAGCAGGGTTCCAGCACGAGTGTAAGTCAAATACTACGTACTAGCATAGCCACCAGACATAAATAACAAATATACAGCATCACGCCAAACACTTTACCTTTTGCATAATTTTTTAATGAATTCTCGAAAAGGCTTTATTTAGGTCGGCCTAGATTTGGCTGGTCAGATATTCGTTAATTTGTGATGAGCATTTTGGGGCGTAAATACTGCCAGTGAAACAGCAGAGAATATGTTGAAACTCGCACTTAATGATGAGATAAATACGTTTGTTAGGAATGTCTGGACGCACTGCCTCTATGGATATATTTTCATATTTATTAACTCGTCTATGTATCTTGATATTACAAATTATGATAAGCCAAAAACTAACTTATGACTGAAGACTGGCCTTTTTTTTTTTTATTAACTCAATAAGCAGTAAACCGTGAAGTGCTCAGAACTTCACGTCACACTTCGCGTCACACATCGCGTCACGCTTCACGTCACGCTTCACGTCACACTTCACACTTCACGTCACACGTCACACTTCACCTCTTCAATCTGAACATCACCACTACGAGTTGAACTGAACTTTCCTAGGATTAAGATTTTAGGATACGCGATTATAATTAGAAATAACGGAGAAGAGAAGGTAAGACTGATAACTTCAAGCAAGGGATAAAGGAGAAAATGTAGAATAAATGTACAGTATATGAGAAAATGAAAAACAGAAATATAATAGAAAATGGAAAACTGGAAATGCAGGAGTAAATGAAAACAAGACTTGTAGGAGGAAATGAAAGCTGTAAAAAATATCTTTATTTACTGCAAGTACATGAACAAGGTATACAGGCCTAGCTGACATCAATGACATACTACTATATAGAAAGCCGCTTGTTATGCAGAGCATTTCGGGCAAATTAGGTTATTTTTGTTCCCAGGATGCGACCCACACCAGTCGGCTAACACCCAAGTACCTATTTACTCCTAGGTGAACATGGACAGCAGGTGTCTTAAGGAAACATGTCCTAATGTTTCCACGACTAATGTTTCAGAGACCCTTTTATCTAGTACCATTGACCCTTTAACTAGTACCATAGACCCTTTTAACTAGTACCATAGACCCTTTTAACTAGTACCATAGACCCTTTTATCTAGTACCATAGACCCTTTTATCTAGTACCATAGACCCTTTTAACTAGTACCATAGACCCTTTTAACTAGTATCATAGACCCTTTTAACTAGTACCATAGACCCTTTTATCTAGTACCATAGACCTTTTTATCTAGTACCATTGACCCTTTTAACTAGTACCATAGACCCTTTTAACTAGTACCATAGACCCTTTTAACTAGTACAAAAGACCCTTTTAACTAATACCATATACCCTTTTAACTAGTACCATAGACCCTTTTATCTAGTACCATTGACCCTTTTAACTAGTACCATAGACCCTTTTATCTAGTACCATTGACACTAATACTAGTACCATAGACCCTTTAATACTAGTACCATAGACCCTTTTAACTAGTACCATAGACCCTTTTAACTAGTACCATAGACCCTTTTAACTAGTACCATAGACCCTTTTAACTAGTACCATAGACCCTTTTAACTAGTACCATAGACCCTTTTAACTAGTACCATAGACCCTTTTAACTAGTACCATAGACCCTTTTAACTAGTACCATAGACCCTTTTAACTAGTACCATAGACCCTTTTAACTAGTACCATAGATGCTTTTAACTAGTACCATAGACCCTTTTAACTAGTACCATAGACCCTTTTAACTAGTACCATAAACCCTTTTAACTAGTACCATAGACCCTTTTAACTAGTACCATAAACCCTTTTAACTAGTACCATAGACCCTTTTAACTAGTACCATTGACCCATTTAACTAGTACCATAGACCCTTTTAACTAGTACCATAGACCCTTTTAACTAGTACCATAGACCCTTTTAACTAGTATCTTAGACCCTTTTATCTAGTACCATAGACCCTTTTATCTAGTACCATAGACCCTTTTATCTAGTACCATAGAACCTTTTAACTAGTACCATAGACCCTTTTAACTAGTACCATAGACCCTTTTAACTAGTATCATAGACCCTTTTATCTAGTACCATAGACCCTTTTATCTAGTACCATAGACCTTTTTATCTAGTACCATTGACCCTTTTAACTAGTACCATAGACCCTTTTAACTAGTACAAAAGACCCTTTTAACTAATACCATATACCCTTTTAACAAGTACCATAGACCCTTTTATCTAGTACCATTGACCCTTTTAACTGGTACCATAGACCCTTTTAACTAGTACCATAGACCCTTTTAACTAGTACCATAGACCCTTTTAACTAGTACCATAGACCCTTTTAACTAGTACCATAGGCCCTTTTAACTAGTACCATAGACCCTTTTTAACTAGTACCAAATAGACCCTTTTAACTAGTACCATATAGACCCTTTTAACCAGTACCATAGACCCTTTTAACCAGTACCATAGACACTTTTAACTATTACTATAAACCCTTTTAACTATTACCATAGACCCTTTTAACTATTATCATAGTTTTAACTGGTTTCAGAGACCCTTTTAACTGGTTTCAGAGACCCTTTTAACTGGTTTCAGAGACCCTTTTAACTGGTTTCAGAGACCCTTTTAACTGGTTTCAGAGACCCTTTTAACTGGTTTCAGAGCTTTAACTGGTTTCAGAGACCCTTTTAACTGGTTTCAGAGACCCTTTTAACTGGTTTCAGAGACCCTTTTAACTGGTTTCAGAGACCCTTTTAACTGGTTTCAGAGACCCTTTTAACTGGTTTCAGAGACCCTTTTAACTGGTTTCAGAGACCCTTTTAACAAGTGTCAGTGTCCTAATTTTCTTTAGAAGAGTGCATCTATATTCTTCAACCGTTTACGCAACTTCAGTTTTCTGCTTCCTTCCTACACGATATTAGGAGAGGTAAATAATGGAAATGAATGTTATAGGAATGCAATTAGAAGCCTGACTAGATCTATAACCCACTATGATACCATGAACGTAGATAAGTATGTATATGGAGCAACTTGCAATGTGAACAGACTGACTGAAGGGTATGTGCGAGGATTATTCCCGGAACAATGTCGCAGATGATCGGACCAACGAATGGATTCAAGTCGGAACTGAAGGGACGAAGACGGTCCATGAGATTGCTGTGAAACCAGTAACTCTTTTTCCTTGTTATCAGACGAGTGTGAATCGACCATCCATGATCTTCCAACAAGGACAATTGTTAACAACACAGTGAAGCCAGCCAGTGAACACATCCCAGCGAAGACCATCTCTACTAAGCCCGTCGAGAACGGTTTTATTTGGGGACATTCAGATTAAGTTTATGGATAGGGCTTTTTGTCTTAGGGTCATCTTATAAATCAATATATTGACATTAACATGACGTTAAAAACGGGATAAGAAAGGCTAAATGGGACTACGAAATTTAAGTTGCTAGGGATTCGAAACCTAACCTAAAAAAAATTTTCCAGGTTTATAGAACAAAAGTTAGAGAAAAGATAGGTCCCCTTAAAAATAACTTTTGGCATCTTACTGACAAGAAGAATGAAATATGCTCGATTTTAATAATTATTTTCTCTCGGTTTTCACACAGTAAGACACTAACAATATCCCAATAATTAATTTTTATAGTGGGCCTGAAGGTAAATTATGAAATATCAGTCACTAGGGATATGGTAATCAAACAAGTAGACCGACTGAAACAAAATAAATCTTCAGGCCCTGATGAACTTTTTTCAAGGTTTCTTAAGGAGTGCAAAATGGAACTTTGTGAATCATTAACTAACATTTTTAATATCTCTTCAGACAGGTGTAGTGTCTGATATGTGGAAGATGGCCAATGTAATTCCTATTTTTAAATCGGGGGACAAGTCGTTACCGTCAAATTACCGGCCAGTATGCCTGAATTCAATTGTAGGCAAATTGCTAGGGTCAATTTTAGCTGATATTATAAGATGTCATCTTGATAAGCATAATTTGAATAATGATACTCAGAATGAATTCAAGAGGGGCCGTTCCTGCCTAACTAATTTACTAACTTTCTTCAGTAAAGCTTTTGAGGCTGTTGATCACGATAAAGAATTTGATATTGTTTATTTGCATTTTAGTAAGGCTGTTGATAGATTACCACACCAGAGACTGTTAAAGAAAGTGGCACCTCATGGCAATGGGGGAAAAGTGCTGTCATGGATCGAGTCATGGCTCACCAACAGGAAGCAGAGAGTGTGCATAAATGGGGTAAAATCTGAATGGGGATCTGTAATAAGTGGCTTTCCCATTGTTGTTTATAATATATATCAATGTCCAAGACGAGGGAATTACTAGTGATATGAGCAAATTCACTGATGACGCGAAGATAGGATAACTGAGTCAGACGTAGATGTTACTGAATTTCAGGAGGATTTAGACAACCTCAATTCATGGTCAGAAAAGTGGCAGATGCAGTTCAATGTAGATAAATGCAAGGTTCTGAAGCTCGGGAGTGTCCATAACCCAAGCACTTATACGTTAAATAATGTAGAACTTAGCCATACAGATTGCGAAAAGAATTTGGGGGTTATGGTAAGCAGCAACCTTAAACCAAGACAGCAATGCCTAAGCGTACGTAATAAGGCAAACAGATTACTGGGATTTATTTCAAGAAGTGTAAGCAACAGAAGTGCAGAGGTTATATTGCAGCTTTATACATCATTAGTAAGGCCTCACCTAGATTACGCAGCTCAGTTCTGGTCTCCATATTACAGAATGGATATTAATTCGTTAGAAAACATTCAGCGTAGAATGACTAAATTAATACATAGCATTAGAAATGTTCTGTATGAAGAAAGATTGAAGACCCTTAAATTACATTCACTTGTAAGACGAAGAATGAGGGGAGACATGATCGAGGTATACAAGTGGAAAATGGGTATTAACAAAGGGGATATAAATAAGGTCTTGAGAATATTTCACCAAGAGAGAACCCGCAATAATGGATTCAAATTAGATAAGTTTAGATTTAGAAAGGATATAGGAAAGTATTGGTTTGGAAATAGGGTAGTTGATGAGTGGAACATGTTAAGTAAAAGAACACAAATGCAACTAATGTGACATTTTATTGTGGCAACGTTTCGCTCTCCAGGAGCTTTGTCAAGCAGTTACAAACAATACATGGACACAGAGGGTATATATATATGTTCAGAGTGAGGTGTAATACTAGTGGTGGTGGTGGTAGTAGAGACATAAGTTGTAGTAGTAGTAATAATACAATAAGGTAGAATAATCAACTTGCACATGAGGAAAAGGTGAAAGCAATTACTTGTGTAGCACAAAAATATAGGTTAAACAAATATTTCTGTTGGAGGTTGGATTAGAGAAGACCTGTATCAGTGTTCCACCTCTGAGAAGTTCTTTGTGTAGTATTAGCAGGAGAGGCTATGTGATGGTAGGGTTTACTGTTTTCAGGAGGATTCTTGCTAAGACTTCAGAGATGGTGAAGCTGCCTTTGTTTTGTTTATCTGTGTTAGAAACAGCGATAAGTGCTGATTCAAGGCACTTGCGTCTGGGGAAATTAGTTTCTTTGATTACTAATCGGGTGTCTCTGAATTTCATGAGATGATTGGTGGAATTCCGGTGTTGTACGCAGGCGTTGTTCAGGTTATCGTTCCTACATGCATTAATGTGTTCATTGAGGCGTGTTTCGAGGTTTCTTGCTGTTTCACCTACATAAATCCTGTCGCAGCCTCCACAGGGTATAGTGTAAACCCCTGCGTTGATTGGTTCATGGTACTTAGATTTTGTCCTGCTTAGATCCTTTATAGAAGTGCTGGAAGCGATGGCGACTCTGGTGTTAGCTTTAGCAAGTACTTTAGAAATGTTCGATGCAACCTGGCTGTTGGGAAGAATTATAACTTTGTTTGGAGTGGTGTTAGTGCGTGGAGAATTAATGATCTGAAGAGCTCTTCTTTTACAATGGGTTATGGACACTCCCTAGCTTCAGAACCTTGCATTTATTTACATTGAACTGCATCTGCCACTTTTCTGACCACGAATTAAGTTTGTCTAAATCCTCCTGAAGTTCCATGACATCTACGTTTGAATCAATTATCCTACGTATCTTCGTGTCGTCCGCGAATTTGCTTATATCACTAGTAATTCCCTCGTCAAGGTCATTGATATATATTATAAACAACAACGGGCCTAAGACTGATCCCCATTCGGATTTAACCCCATTTATGCACTCTCTGCTTCTTGTTCGTGAGCCATGACTCGATCCATGACAACACTTTTCCCCCAATGCCATGAATTGCCACTTTCTTTAACAGTCTCTGCTGCGGTACTCTATCAAAAGCCTTACTAAAATCTAAATAAACAATATCGAATTCTTTATCATGATCAACAGCCTCGAAAACTTCACTGAAAAAATATTAATAAATTAGACAGGAACGGCCCCTCGTGAATCCATGCTGAGTATTATTAATCAAATTATGCTTATCAAGATGGCTTCTTATGATATCAGCTATAATTGACTATAGTAATTTAACAACAATTGAGGTTAGGCTTATTGGGCGGTAATTCGACGGTAACGACTTGTCCCCTGCTATAAAAATAGGAATTACATTGGCCATCTTCCACATATCAGACACTACACCTGTTTGAAGAGATAATTTAAAATGTTAGCTAAGGATTCACAGAGTTCCATTTTGCATTCCTTAAGAACCTTTGCAAAAAGCTCATCAGGACCCGGCGATTTATTTTGTTTCAGTCGGTCTACTTGTTTCATAACCATTTCGCTAGTGACTGTGATATTACATAATTTATCTTCTTCAGGGACACTATAAAAATAATTACTGGGATAATATTAATGTCTTCCTGTGTGAAAACCGAGAGAAAATAATTATTAAAAATAGAGCACATATCATTCTCCTTGTCAGTAAGATGCCCAGAGTTATTTTTAAGGGGACCTATCTTATCTCTAACTTTTGTTCTATAAACCTGGAAAAAACTTTTTGGGTTAGTTTTTGAATCCCTAGCAACTTTAATTTCATAGTCCCGTTTAGCTTTTCTTATCCCCTTCTTAGCGTCCCTCTTAATGTCTTTTGATGCGCCTATAAATTCCTTTCTTCTGCCCTAAAAGATATTTGAGCCTATTATTCATCCATTCTGGGTCATTTCTACTTGATCTAATTTCTTTATACGGGATAAATGTCCTTTGGGCTTCCTGTATAGTGTTAAGAAAGCTGTCATATTGATAGCTCTCTTCTTTACCCCCAGTCCAAAGTTGATAAGTGTTCTCTAAGCCCATTTTAGTCTGCTAAGCGAAAATCTGGGACCGTTACTAAATTATCCCTACTATCATACATCCATTCAGTGCTGAAGGTAATTGAATTATGGTAACTTGTGCCGAGTTCCTCTGTAATTTCTAAATTAATAACAAGGGTTTCCTTGTTTGCCAGAACCAAATCAAGTAGGTTATTTCCCCTTGTAGGTTCTGTCACAAACTGCTTCAAAAAACAATCCTGAACTACTTCTAAAAAGTCGTTAGATTCTAAATTCCCTGTCAAGAAATTCCAATCAATCTGACTAAAGTTAAAGTCCCCTAGAATTACTACGTTATCGTGCCTTGTGGCCTTAACAATTTCCTCCCAAAGTAGTCTCCCTTGTTCCCTATCTAAGTTTGGAGGACGGTATATCACGCCTAAAATAAATTTTTCACACCCCTCTGAAAATTCTATCCAGACAGACTCTGTATGTATTATTTCAGACTTTATACCCATTTTTATGCAACAATTTAAATGATCACGGACATAGAGTGCCACCCCACCCCCCTTTCCGATACTTCTGTCTACTTGGAACAATTTAAAACCCTGAATGTGACATTCAGCAAGCATGTCCCGATTTTTCGAATTAAACCATGTCTCAGTTATGGCAAATACATTAATGTTACCTGCACTAGCAACTAATCTCAACCCATCCATCTTATTCCTAGCACTACGACAATTACTATAATATATGTTTAAAGGCCCTTTCTCTTTACCCTTCCTGCTCATTTCTGTTTTTCCACTATACCTATTATTGTCCTTGTCATCTAGTGCCACTGGCTTTCCAGTATCCACCTTATTCTGCCTATGACTAGTTTCCCTAGAACTCGTAATATTACTACACTAGGACTTCATTGTTTTTCCCATAAAACTCATACAAGTAACATTTACTAGTTTAAATCCCTAACAGCTCCCTCCACTGCAGTTGCCAGTGCCCCCACTCCAGACCTAGATAAGTGAACCCCATCCCTGGCATACATGTCATTTCTACCATAGAAGAGGTCAAAGTTGTCAATGAATGTTACTGCCTTTTCCTTACAGTATTTGTCCTGCCAGCAATTGACACCAATTGCCCTGGACAACCATTCATTTCCAACTCCTTTTCTTGGAAAAATACCACATATGACAGGGTTCCCACCCTTCTTCCTAATTATGTTTATTGCTGACCTATACCTGCTAGTCAGGTCCTCACTCCTACATCTGCCAACATCGTTGCCTCCAGCACTGACGCAGATAATAGGATTGCTCCCATTACCCCTCATGATGTCGTCCAGACAGCTAACAATATCCTCCATCCCAGCCCCAGGAAAGCAAACCCTCTTTCTCCTACTTCTATCTTTCAAGCAGAAGGCTCTATCCATGTACCTAATCTGACTATCCCCAACAAGAACATTGTTCTTACCTTCCTTGGTGTCGTTCGTCAAGATGTTCCCAGTAGTCGACTCATATTCATCGGGTAAGACGGAGAATCGGTTAGATGTTTCCACAAGAGTTTCCTGGGTCTTCGTTGATTCTACCTCTCCATCCGTCCTCTTGAACCTTAACTTTGTCCCATGCATTCCAGCCACTGTCCAGGTTCCTTTCTTGGCTTGAGGATTCTCAACAGGAGGATTACTATGAATCCTCTTTGTTTTCCTCAACGCTACCCAAGCAATAAGCTTTTATAATTCTATTTACACATGTGCAAGTCCCACTCAAATCCAACCCCAATCACTCATGTATTTATCCAACCTAAATTTGAAACTACCCAAGGTTTTAGCTTCAATAACCCTACTAGGCAGACTGTTCCACTCATCAACTACCCTATTTCCAAACCAGTTCTTTCCTATATCCTTTCTAAATCTAAACTTATCTAATTTGAATCCATTATTGCGGGTTCTCTCTTGGAGGCATATCCTCAAAACCTTTTTTATATTCCCTTTGTTAATACCCATTTTCCAGTTCCATCGTAAGACACATAGGCAACAGTTAAGCAACTTTATTCCGAAACGTTTTGCTTACACAGTAGCCTACTGTGTAGGCGAAACGTTTCGGAATAAAGTTATCTGACTGTTGCCTATGTATTTTGCCTACCAACCTGTCGGTATTGTATATCATTTTGATATTCATTCCACTTATACACTTCTATCATGTCTTCCCTCATTCTTCGTCTTTACAAGTGAATGTAATTTAAGGGACTTTAATCTTTCTTCATATGGAAGATTTCTAATGCTATGTATTAATTTAGTCATTCTACGCTGAATGTTTTCTAACGAATTTATATCCATTCTGTAATATGGTGACCAGAACTGAGCTGCGTAATCTAGGTGAGGCCTTACTAATGATGTATAAAGCTGAAGTATAAACGCTGGACTTCTGTTGCTTACACTTCTTGATATAAATCCCAGTAATCTGTTTGCCTTATTACGCGCACCTACGCACTGCTGTCTTGGTTAAAGGTTGCAACTTACCATAACCCCCAAGTCCTTTTCGCAGTCTGTATAGCTAAGTTCAAACTCGCCCACCACATCCGGTCTGGCTTACAGAAACACTATAGCATATAAGGCAAACATGTGTAAAAGCAAACTTGTTCAGAACTTATTTTACATTTTCTTCACGATATGACTGGTTTTTTTTTATAGTCAGATATACTGCTTTCCAAATAACCACAAAAAAGGTAAAAAGTCGCTCACTCTGGGGAAGTTTAGGGCGAAAAAAAAAGTTGTTGATGCAGTGGGACGGAGGTGAGCTCCTTTGATCTTTATTTCTACAGCCTTCTGGAGTATATATGGAACGTTTCATCTTTTTATTTATCCTAACTTGACTGGACTATAAATATGTGACTGCCACTCAGGAGTCTTACTGGCTGTTTAAGGTTATGTTTACTTACCAGCATATTGGTTTGGAGAGACCGAAGTCCCACTAACATTTTCAATGGAAATAAATGGTATGAAATACCGACACAATGGAAAAATAAACACATAAGCAGTATAATGTGATCCTTTATTGACAACGTTTCGCCCACACAGTGGGCTTTATCGAGTCACAAACAGATCAGATCTGTTTACCATGTATCTTTTTTTTTCAAGTGACTTCTCGGTATCACATACTAGTTATATTTATTGGTGTTCCAGTATCTGGTATAACTGGTTTTACCCTACGTCTCTCAGTATCATTTCCTTCGTCGCTAATGCAGATATTTTGATCACATTACCAATTATGTTTCCCTATCTACGATCTATTTCTTCCCTCCCCAGCTCGAGAAAAACACACTCTCTCCCTCCTATTCCTATGCTGCTGCAAGATGTTTTACCTACAAATTTATTCTGAGGATCCTCAACTTCAAGAACATTGGGTAGCATTGAAAATTGGGTTGAGCAAATATTCTGTTAGTGGGACGGATTGTGAAGGACCTGCCTAGTATGGGCCAACAGGCCTGCTGCAGTGTTCCTCCTTTCTTATGTTCTTATGTACTGGCTTCTAATATGTCGTTCTCGACGGCAATGGAGCGAAGGAATTCGCAGTCTCCAGAACATTTGCTTAATTTTCACCTTTAATCAGTTCTTACAGACATTCTTCCATTCGTTGTAGCTTGTACCTCTTCCTTGTTCCCAGAATTAATCTTCTTGGTCTCCCTGAGATGCTGTATCTCTTTCCTAGTTTCCTCTAGCTTTGTCTTCACCTGCGACAATCTCCAACTGTTGCGCCTCACTTCTGGCTCCAGTATATAAGTCTCCACCCTCAAGACTCTGCTTAAGGCCGAGGGATTAAACACCTTCAAATTACCTCTCCACTTCTTTGACTGTCTCTAGAATAAAAGTCGCCTCTATATTTGACTGAAGAGGCCTGCCGCACAAGTGAAATATTTCGGCAGTATAGTTACAAAGGTGTTGCGCTTGCACATGTCTTATTCAGTATTACTCTTCCTAAATTCAATTTATTTTTCAAGTGGATGTGTTTGTTCCAGTATTATTATGTAGTAATAGCATTGTTAAATGTTATTTTCCTGTGAAGACTAAATTATATTAAGTAGTGCGTGGAGATGGTGACGTTATCTTTTGTGTACTTTACAGGTAAGAGCTCGTGAGTGCCCTTCAGACAGCTCCTGTGGGGGGTCGCACCTTCAACCAACTGCTGCTGGGTGAGTACACACACATACACATACCACACACACACACACAGCTAGGTTGTGTTTGGCTCTAATCTACCGTTTTAGCTAATGCTGATAATTTCTTAAAAGTTGAAAAAAATATTAACTTACATATAAACTTGCCTCAACAGCTCATGGCATATTTTTCCCAACAAATATTTTCTTAAAACACTCAGTCTGTGACTGCCCTCAAAGCTGTGGACCAGGGGCTCTGGAAGCATATGCAAGACACGTAGTGTCTGCTGCCTCGCCCTAGATTCACATTCACTCTCCTTGTTTTTGCACCTTCAGCACCGCTAGCGATCATCTTTAGCGTCATGGTTAATTAGCAACTATAAGGCGGAGGGAGACTGGGATGGAAGTTAGCAGGGACGGGGTGGCGCATCGCCAGGAAAAAAAGCTAAGCGTGTGACTAGAAAATCGAGTATTTTCAACAGTTCTCATCAGCGCTCTGGCAAGAATGTGATCTCCAGGTAGTGTGAGAATATTTAAGACGTGACACAAAATGGGTTGAGAATAGTCTTGATATTTAAGATTTTGCTTTAATGATCACGATAATATTATTAAGAAGAAAAACAATTATTTCTAAACAATGGACAAATGATTAGTGTAATTCAAATTACAATGAAAGGTTTTCCTCCATAGAGAAGTCTTCAGTCACTTTGTATTACCAGTGATCAAACAACTGCGTATACAATCTTCATTAATAAAAGGACTGATAAAATACTAGAAAAATAATCACAAATAAAACAGAGCATATAAAACACAGCCAAACAACTAAAGGCAATTAGGAAGAGTTAAAACACTGACAAAATATGCTGTTGAATCGTGTTATAGGAAGAGAGGGAGGGTGGTATGAAAAGAGGGATATGTTAGGTAGGTATTTAGGTAGGTAGGTCAGGAAAGAGGGAGAGGTAAATAGGGAGGAAGTTATGGGGTCGTTCAGTTGAAGGGAACTGCGCGAGGGCATTCCTGAGTCCACTAAGCGACACATTTCTGATAATATTTATCCGAAGTCCTGATGACGAACTTACTGTAGCTGCAGAGTACTGTGCTGACTAACATGTAATAACTCGTCTGTAAAAGAACCAGGTGGAGGATAAGGAAGATAAGTATAGTGCATATAGAGATCCCAAATACCACGCTTGAATAGTCACGGGGATCAGCGAGAAGAATGCAATAGAGAGATAATCGCTGCCATGTAGATCAGGTATAGCATATTTTAGGAGAGAGGAAGAGACAGATGTGAGTGTCGAGAAGGTACGTGAAGCTGTGGGCAGAATGAAAGGGGGTAAAGTAGCTGGGATTGTTGTGTTAATGAACAATGGAATTTTAATGCTATTGGGGAAGAGCAGAAAGATCTATACATAAGGTGTGGGTTGGCTAATATAGGACTGAAGGAAAAACGGGAATTAAGATTTTAATGCTTAAGGTCTCTTAATAACATTGATTAGGGGAATTTAATGGAAAGCATCACTTCAAAATGCTAAGAAAATTGTGATAATAAGTTGTATTGAAAGTTTATTAATTAAAAAAAATATTTTAAATATGTAACGTTTATTATTTAAAAAAAGTGAAATACTTAATGGTTATCAAAACACTGTATAATTTGTTTATGCGGTTAGCATAACCGGCAGGCAAGAAAAACCCAGAGCAATCATGTGTCAACCCAAAATCGTGACAGACGTGCACCTCCTAGTAAGCAGTAAGACACAGTTCACCTGGGCAGGTGAACTGTTACCACACCTCCTAGTAAGCAGTAAGACACAGTTCACCTGGGCAGGTGAACTGTTACCACACCTCCTAGTAAGCAGTAAGACACAGTTCACCTGGGCAGGTGAACTGTTACCACACCTCCTAGTAAGCAGTAAGACACAGTTCACCTGGGCAGGTGAACTGTTACCACACCTCCTAGTAAGCAGTAAGACAGTTCACCTGGACAGGTGAACTGTTACCACAAGTTGTAAAGTAAATAAATTCAACATTAGTTTAATGTTACGCCTTTTACTGCGTTACGTAAGTAAATGGGGGTCACAACCTGCCTAGCCTAGGGGACATTTAAAATATTAAATCACACAAATCAACCTGGGGACAAGCTTGTTCCTTCACATTAATTATGAAGCGTTAATTAAATGGTCAATACTTATATTTATTATAAGGACACAAACTAAACATACAAAAGTATATTAACAGTAAGCTTATATACACAACCTTCCTACTACATACAAAAATCACCTAACACCAGTACACCTTTAACGAGGACATTAGGTCACTAGCACACTGCTACTACATTTATAAACAGGGAGGCTCCATGACCCCCGCCCCTACTTGCACAAACACCAAACCATCACGTCCTATGACATCTTGCTGCAGCCGAAGCTCTCCTCGTACTGACTAAAACACCTCACCTGCTCCTGTGCTGGCTACTCTTCAGGACTAATACACGTCAGGTTTCAGAACAAATCCCATAAACTGACATATATGGAGCGTTTTTTATACACATTTTCTGCAATACACTGAGTAATATTGAACGAAAGCCATATATTTGTATATAAATGCTTCCATTTATTTAATGCACCATGTTTGTTATTTACATTAATCAGCAAGAGTTACTTTAACAGAATTTATTATAGCAGTTACAGCAACTGTCACATTAACCCCTTAACATATAAAGGGCTTAATGAACAGCATTAATTTCTACAAAAATGGTGTACAAGAGTGGACTATGATTACCACGGATCGTCTACCTTTAACCAGCAAGCATAACAAAGAGATGTGCAGAGGAGAGAAAAGTCTATAACTGGACTGAGAGTCACAGTGCAACACTACCCAGGGACACTGAAGAGTTAAAACTCGCTTAATAAGAGAAGTGGTACACGTAGGAGCAGACACTGTACCAGTGAACTACGAACAGAAACACGGAAACGTGGGTCATCGTTACACACAAGTTGATTGTAAAAGAACATAGCCTGAGATAGGAAATTCAGCTGTGTTACGTAATTTAGGTTCTTGAAGACAAATATATATATAAAGGAACACTGGGAAATCAAGCTTTTGGATCTCTGCAGATTCTCCTTATATCCTCTGATATTACATGTTTAGACTAACATCACTACTTTCTAGTAGTATAGTGGTAGATCAAAAAAAAACATACCACGCGTGGGGTTAGAACCCGCGATCAGAGAGTCATAAAACTCCAGACCGACGCGTCATTACGATTTCGGGAGTCAGTGTTAAATAGTTATGCAGGGGTTATGGTCCGGTAAAGTCGACATGAGGTTGTACAGACAGTGATCAGAAACTGGTGTGTGGTGAGTTGTGTGGTGAGTTGTGTGGTGAGTTGTGTGGTGAGTAGTAGTACGTGTTACTTCTAGGTGTAGATGGTGGCAAGACATTAACAGCTTCAAGACTTGGAGACCATCTATATGATTACAAATATGAAGTGCGTCTGTCTGGTGGTCAGCAGACGGAAGATGAAGCCTTCACTGCGTCTTTCGCTGAATGACTCGCATGGGTTTAGCGCTTAGCATAAATTATTTATAATTTATTCAGGACGTGGATCATGACGTTGGGGTATTGATATCAGTATCGTATTATAGTTGTTCATGTGACGTGTTTGTTTAGATGAGGAGCCTCTTGAGTTTCCTAAGTTTAAAGTGGATATTCTTCCCTGTAAGAAGAGTCGGGTAATAGCCTTCATGTATATAATACTGAAAGATGAAGAGTTAGACATGTGCTACGTCTGGGTATCTTCACTAATAAAAATACGAAGACGTAGCACATATCTATTGCTTCAATAGCCTTGGTATACGACAAACACGCTCTCCAACACCGACTTTGGCTTTCCCAAAGGAAAACTGGGCATCGGCGAAAATAAGAAGGATGTACTTAAAGACAGGAAGAGTGGAAGTCACAATCTGGATTGTCATGATCTGTTTCGCCATGAACATTCTTCATATGAAGTGCAATGTTTTATCGTCGGTAGCCAGAGCGGCCGCATTTACAGCCTCGCGGTGGTGTTTGAGTTCCCTCATCGGCAAGTGTTTGTCTGCTCTGCTCACTGAGGGGAAGTTCATGTCAGTTGAACGTCAGCTTAGTTATTTAAGGCAGGTGTTTTCTCCATTTGCAAGAAGGAAAGGTTAAGTTTCGTCCCTGGTGAATAGAATTATTTTTTATATTCGTGGGGAGCTCTAAACCCGTAGTATGTTGTAGTCTAGTTATCCTGTAAATTATGTGGCTTCTGAATAGCGCTTTTTGGATTGCAACTGGATGAATTCAAACCAACCAAATAAAAGTTAATATTTTAATAACAAAGGTGTCTTGGTGGTAATATTTACAGTTAAAGTATAATTAAAGTATAAAGAATAATTAAGGAGATAAGTTTCAACACAACTCGTGGAATATGTGAAGGGCCCTTCAATCCCTCAGGGCTTTTGAAGGTACCCCGTCCTCCTGAAGGTACCCCGTCCTCCTGAAGGTACCCCGTCCTCCTGAAGGTACCCCGTCCTCCTGAAGGTACCCCGTCCTCCTGAAGGTACCCCGTCCTCCTGAAGGTACCCCGTCCTCCTGAAGGTACCCCGTCCTCCTGAAGGTACCATGTCCTCCTTATGGAAAGAAAACAGAAGAAATTATAACAAAGATTAATTTTTGTTGACTATAAGCAAATATCTTAAAATATAAAAGAATTAAACATGAACTCGTCCTAACTAAAACAAATAATGGAAAAAACTTGAATAAATAAATCAAATTAACAAACCTAATATGCACAGAAAGATGTTCTTCCGAGTCTGCCGTTGGTATGGCAAGGCGCACAGGAATAGCTGGAGTGTAACGGGACGCTGGAGATGGATTAAGTAGGTCACAGGTGGTCGTGACTATTGTGAAGTCCTCCTCCAAACAGTTGCAATGCCTATGAAGGTGTGTAGCTAGCAGCTTAGGTAAGGAAGCTGGCTGCCGACAGTGGTAGTCAATTGGAAATCGGCAACACAGGTATAAAGAAAAAGGCAACTTCCTCAATTGAAGAATGTTGCACGAATTGCATCTTTCCTGGTGGTATAGAAAACAGTTTTTAAGATGAGGCTTTTGACCTGCACAGAAGTAGTGTAACAGCAGAGTTCTTGTGATGCAGGAGTGTTTCTCAAAATGAGGCCTTTGACGAGATCATGGACCTTCATAGCAGAGTTCTCACAAAGTAGTAGAAGAGTGTACCATGGTGAAGGAACAGCAGAGTCCCCAAGATTCCAAATTCTTCAGTTTCTGATTTAATATTAGATCGGGCTGCTGCTCTTGTCTCGCATCTGTCGGGTGACCCGAACCATACAGCAAGGCTGAGAAGGATATAAAAAGGAAATTACGAACCGGACAAGGAGTCATTCATATGATAGGCTGAAGGCCTTTAAAAGAAATGGTGATGACTAAATATTACCTTATAAACGTAATTATATCCAAGTCCGGAGAAAAATTAAAAATCCTAAACACGAAATAACTTTTTTTTTTTTATTTAAAAACATATTATACAATTTTTACAAACATCTGGAAATATACTCTCATAAAGACTCTACAATTAGTATCTAAAAAACCGATACCTTTAACAGGATAAAGAAACATTCACCAGCCACCGAAAGTAAGTATATAAGGTGCTGTCCTAGAACAACTGATACTTAAACAACACATAAATAATACACACTAAAGAAAACCCCTATCGCATAAGTAAATCCTTCAAACAAAAGGAACAAAACTTTATGCTTACATATACATAAGATAAACCGAACAAGGTTTAATGGCCCCCAAGAAACCAAGACTTTCGGCATGATACAAATTCATACCCCTCCCCCGACATACTACTAACAAGCCCGTGCACATCTGTGAGAAAGTGGTACAACAGCTGCTTACATCTCCACGTACAAGTGCACATTTCATATCATTACATTTAACACAGTTCAAGAAACTACCTGGTAATGTACATAATATAACCACTAAACTCCAGCCTCCGTACCTACACACTACCTATAACTTACATGTTGACTAGAAAATCACTTAAACCATGATAGTCCGTAATATTCAGTAAACCAATACATATCAGTTATCTCCGTGATATCGTGAGGACACATAACTAAACCCCTTTAAATCTAAACCCAGGACATACATATACAGTCCTGCACAAGAAAATATACCAAAATATAATGACTAAAAAAAAAACTCGTATAGCAATAATCCTGATACATTACAATGCACATTTATCTTGGTCAAATTTCATATCAAATAAACACAATGTGGGAACATAGAAAACTGGGTACACTACGACGGGTTTACCCTTTTGATCAAGAGAGACACGACGTACAGGATGCGGAAATCAATACACCAAAAGCAAGAAACATCTTCAAATACGTCAGTAGCCACACCACAAGGCAAGCGCACAAACAACAATATAGGTAAAACACAGGAAAACACAGGAACTAACATTGCCATAATACGACACCCTAAGAAGCATAATGAATTATGGTGCAAATCATAAACCTATTTCAAATCAAAACATAAGAATATGATAACAATTTTCCCAGGTAACTCATGGGACAAACAATATTCATCTATAAAGTGTGGAACGTCAAAAAAAAAAAAAAACTTCCTAAAAAAAAACCAGGACCTTGAGGTAGGGCAAATCCCCATCGGAAAACCCCTGACACCCAGGCTGAAGTCCCCCTCGTCTGAGTCATCAGCCACACCTTGCACCCATACCCTGTCAAAACAACACAGGGACCCCGGGAAACCCCAACCCCACACCCGCCCTCACTCCAGCCATTCCCCTCCCGCCCCCATACATGCACTCCACCTGACAACTTTCACACCCCATCCTCACAACCGCCAGAGACCAACCCCTCCAAACCTATCCTAGTAACGTTCCCATCGATAGCCGCTTATACCCCTCCGAGAAATTTTATCCCACACCTTACCATACAACCCCTGATTCCTACACTTAGTTCTATAAAACCGAGCTGCTAGGGCCCGGATCCGCACCTCACTTCTCACCTCCCTCATCCCCCATGACACATAAATGTAATCTAAAACCAAATACATAACCGCACGCCGCACGTCCTCTGGACATCCCACCACATCTGAACATAAAATCTGCAGAACCCATAAACCAAAAATTATCCCGGTAAACCATTCCTTCACCCTCCCCAAACCCTTGCAGAAATACACAACGTGAAAAGACGTGTCCAGCATTCCACAATGCGTACAAAACCCATCACGAAAAGCTGCGCCCTCGAAGCCAGAATGCCATGAAGAAAATGATACCCTGTTTCTCGCACCCTGGGAGGTAACTTCAGACGTCTGAACCAGTACCACATAACATTCCAGTTATACCTCAGATAAACCACCTCCCCTAGCACCCCCACATCCCCCTTCCAACCCTATCCAAACTCTCCACTTTCACTCATCCCGGATCCGGGACCACCAGGAGATGCCTCAGAATCACCTCACACACCGACATGTCCCGGCCTGGCCACCACCGCCTTATTTCCCTCAAGACTTTATCTACCCTTGCCCCCCAATACCCATCCCTCACTATAAATTCCTGCCTAACGTATATCCCCATCAATCGCCTATGCAAAGGTATCAGACCCATACCTCACTTCCCTACCTTTGTCATTACCAACTTCTTCCATAACCAATGCCTCCCGAAACCCCAAATGAATCGGAAAACCCTTTCCTGCAAGCGCTGGATGTCCTTTTCCAGAAGGGGATATACGGTGGCGACATCTCGCCAGCCTACCTAAAGCCGCGTCAACCACCGCAGAGGAATTAATCTCACGCGCCACGCTCACCACATTACCAAAAGTCACGCCGCATATTTTTAATCTATCTACTATTGCCCACCCACACCTCTGCCCCAACGAACCCCCCCCCACCCACGTTCCTACCTCTAACAACTTCAATTTTGCCCTATTCGCCCACATACCCGTTGCCCGCCCAAAAACTTCTATGATTCTGTTGACATTCCCAATCCCTCCTCACTTCCCACTAAAATGGTGGTGTCATCCACGTAACCAATAATCCCCGCCCCTCCTCCTAGCTCACAACCTTCCTCCCTGACACCCTCCAACACCAGCCTGTAAAAGGGGTCCCACAAACACGCAAACAGAAGCTGCGATAAGGAGGGACACCACTGATGCAACCCCCACCCCATGCTCACCACGGACCCCACCCTCCCATTCACCTGCACTCTTACTCTAGCCCCAGCATACAAAGTGCGCAACCATCCCACCACCTCCTCTCCAAACGCCTGTCACAACAGCATACCCATTAACATCCCCCTATCTACACTGTTGTAGGCTGTTTCCCAATCCAGCCCCATGACACCCCCGGCCTCGCTACCCTCAATGAAACATTTAATCCTACAATGTCCTCCCTCATGCTGTGGCCCAGGACTCCATACTGTCCACCCTCCAATAACTTCCCCAAAACCTTCATGTGGTTTGCTAAAACACACGCAAAAATTTTATAGTCAGCACATAATAACATGATTGGCCTATATGCCCCAAGAGTCCCGCAGCCACTTCCCTTAGGCACTAAAATCACGATCCCCGTATCTAGCTCCCCGCCCATCCTGCCCTGCAACTTCATATCATTAAAAACCCTGACCAACACCTGTCATAAAACCTCCCAATGGGCCACATAAAAGTCTCCCGAAATCCCTTTGAAACCCGAAGCTTTCCCCAATTTTTGGCCTCTCACTGCCTGCCACACTTCCTCTTCAGTAATACACCCTTCCATAAGCTCCCTATCCTCTGTACCCAGTCTCAAAACGATACCCTCCAAGACTATCTCTCTCATATGCCCATTACATTCCCTCCATCCCAATTTGTGCTTAAACCATTTATCAGTGTAGCAACTCATGGCATCTGTGGTGCGAATCACCTGTCCAATACCCTTTCAAATCCTCGTCAACCGCTAGAGACATAACCATCATCCCCTTCCTCTGGACTTGAAACTTGCATAAAACTAGCACCGAGGGTTTATCCCCCCAAAGCACCTCCTCTAAACCCCCTCGCACCCTCAGAGCATGAAATTCTTCATTTTGTATGTCCCTCAGTTGCATCCGAAGATTTTCAATTTCTGCATACGAATATCTCCCTGCTCCCCCATAGCACTCCTTTAGTTGCTCCTCCAGGTACCTCTGCATCCCCAACCAAAAACGTGCATCCTCCCCGCCTACCCTTTTGTAGAATTCCCTGATGGCTACTTTCGCTCTCACGTTCCACCAATCCACAACGTCGCCAATCCCCCGACCCCCATCCCTGAACCTCCTCAACCATTCTGCAAATGTCTTCCGGTGATCCGGCCCTTGCAACAAACTTACATTCAGCTTCCAGTAGCTAGGGTAAATCCTCACCGCTCCTTCCCACCCCAATTCAGCCAAAATGCCCCTGTGGTCTGAGTAACCCGGATCCTCAAGTTACAGCACCGACCCAAACCGCACCCAATACATAAACCCGATCCAGCCGTGTCCAGTAACCCCGTTTAATATAAGTGTGTTCCACCTGCCACCCACCTCCCCTAACTACGTCCACCACCCTGACTGCCTGCAACACCTCCCTTAAGACCCATAACGTGCAACCCACCCCCCTAGGTTCCACATCCTTCCCTTTAATCACGCAATTCCAATAACCCGGTGACTAAAGGGAGACCCCTCAAAGTGTAAACTAAAACATCATGAACAAACTCTTCCTTGACCCAACGATTGTTAGTCGCTCGCATATAAACCCCAATAAAACACACCTGTATATCACCCCACTCCCCCTCTACCCTAACAATCCTTCACCCTCCCCCCTCCTCCCACACTTTCAACCTGAAAGGGCTGGTCTCACGGATCCCCACAACAACCCCACCCTCGAGATGTTCAGAACTCTCCGTATAACATGTATAACCTTTTAATCGTAAGTCCCTTCCACACCTGAAATTATGCTCCTGAAAGAAGCAAACATCAACATTCATGCGTCTGAGTGTTATCTCTACCCATCTCTTTACCTCCGTTCGGAGGCCATTAACATTCATGTTGAAACACCTGAAAACATCAATGGGGGTTTACCACTACATCATACTGGCCCTGTCACACCTGTCCTGGATGTTTCACTAACTCCACGACAAACCTTCCCCCAGCCCCACTATTCTTCCCCTGCTGTGCAACCTTCCTACCCTTGGCCACATCCGCATAGACCATTTTACAAGACCTTTGGCCCGGGGTTAGCACATCATCCTCAGCGGTGCCGCTGGGCCTTTTGCGGGATACTTCCACCTCTTCCATTTCCCCTTCACTATCCTCTCTATGCACTACCACCACCTCTGTAACCACAGACCCTTGGTCAGCAAAGTCCACACCACTACTGTCCACACACACTGAACGCTCCATCTCCACAGGTGATTCCACCGTCGGACTTAATAACCCGCTTGACAGCGGGTGCTCGAGAATCCTCTGGATCTCCTCAAAACTGGGGACCAATAACACGGCCTCCTCCACCGCCTTCATGTCACCTGAGACATCCCGACCTCGAACCTGCATCACACCATGCAACGCCGGGGTCAAGGTCAAAACGGCCTCCTCCTCAGCCGCCTCAACAGCTGCACTCCAACTGTCAGTGACGGATGCATCAGTCAAGACAACCTTTGCAGCTGATGTCACTCGAGTTACGGGTTCCTCACGCCCAATGAATTTGGGAGGATATCAATGAACTCCAGGAGGATTTGGACAAATTAATGTCTTTGTCTGAAAAGTGGCAGATGAAGTTCAATGTGGACAAGTGTAAGGTGCTAGTCGTTGGTAATGAAAATATCCCTCGAATTTATAAACTAGGTGAAGTTGAGCTTGATCATACAGAATGTGAAAAAGACTTGGGAGTCATGGTAAGCAGGAATCTAAAGCCAAGACAACAGTGCCTAAGTGTGCGCAATAAGGCTAACAGATTACTAGGATTTATTTCAAGAAGTATAAGCAACAGAAGTCCAAAAGTTATTTTACAGCTCTATACATCACTAGTGAGACCTCATTTGGATTATGCAGCTCAGTTTTGGTCTCCTTACTACAGGATGAATATAGATTCATTGGAGAACATACAAAGAAGAATGACTAAAATGATTTACAGTATAAGAAATCTCCCGTATGAAGATAGACTTAGAGCGTTGAATCTCCACTCTCTGGAGAGACGTAGAATGAGGGAGATATCATCGAGGTGTACAAGTGGATGATGGGCATAAACAAAGGAGATATTAATAAAATACCGAGGATATCGAACCAAGTAAGAACCAGAAATAACGGATTTAAATTGGATAAATTTAGATTTAGAAAGGACATAGGCAAGTACTGGTTTTCGAACAGAGTTGTAGATGCGTGGAACAATCTTCCGATTAGGGTGATAGAGGCTAGGACCTTGGGTGGCTTTAAAAAGAGATTGGACAAATATATGAGTGGGAGGGGCTGGGTTTGATTGGTGTCGTGGGTGCAGGAGTGAATTCTTAGGTAGTGGTGGTTTTGATAAGGACCTGCCTTGTATGGGCCAGTAGGCCTTCTGCAGTGTTCCTCCATTCTTATGTTCTTATGTTCTTATGTAACCATCTCGTCACGAACGGCACCACTCCCTACATCGATCACACGTTGCCACCACATGACCCGGGGCACCACAGAGACGACACATCCTTAGCTGCCCGGCATAAGTTACGTACACCTGTGTACGAAAAGCCTCCATCAGAACGTATGACGGAATCTGCCGCCTCAGGGTCATTTTGAGGGAGTAGGACCCCTCCGGCATACCTGTGTAGATTCCCTGGGCCCACCATTCCACAGTGGTCGCATGAATGACCCCGTACTGACTGAAGACATGCCTGACATCCTCTTCATCCGCCTCAAATGGAATGTTTCTTATTCAAATCCAAGAATAATATGCAGATACATCGCGCAGACATACCTCCAGCCCTGTGTTGATGACAATGCTCTTTTTCTTGAACTTATTCACAATTTCCTCGTATGCGCTGGTGGAGGCAAACTTTACGAAGATCCTGGCTGCCCCATTCAGGGAAATCCCATATAAAGCTGCATTTGGGATCCCATATGTATCCCGTATAATCAAAGGCAGGAGAACCTCAGCATTGTTGGGGTACACAGTTCCCTGAATCATATTGATGCAAACAGTGTTCACACATCGCCGGTAACCGTCCACCATGTTGGTGAAAGCAAAGTTTCTCTGTTTCACCAGTAGGGGACACCACAGCTCACCTGTTCACCTCCAAGGTTGGGGAGCAACTGTCGAAATAACTAGTCAAGAGTTGAGCTCCATACTTAAGACTTGAGAGCAGGAAGCCAAGTGACGCTACTCCATAAGCTGACTCTCACCCGATTGATGAGGTGGGGGGGATGGGTTAAAAGTAACTGCTTATATACCCCTTTCTGAACCGGCATACTACCAGTCATACATCCTCCACGAGTCATTCAGTCTTCCACTCTTATTTAATGAACTTTTCCTTCACAAATATAACTAATTATTCTTATATATCATTCTTATTCTGTATATATATATATATATATATATATATATATATATATATATATATATATATATATATATAGTGATAATGGCACTTTAGATAATATACAGTACATTACAGTACTCTTATGGATAAGTACCATCTGGTACGTTGCTATGATGGCATGTACTCATAAGTACAAGAGTAAAATATTGGTGTGTAAGTGTGTTTATAAGTGTTTGGTATGTGGTCAGTTGACTCGATTAAGACTTAGAATGTGACTGCAAAAAGTTTCTAACTAATTTCAGGACAATCAAGGCAATGAAACAGCTTGCTTAAACAATATGACGACCCATTCCACAAACAGCAGTAATGCTTGAAGCAGCAGTGAACAGCACAGCGTCAGGCGAAAAATCAAGGAGTCCAAAAACGACCCTAACTATGGACCTTTGGCAGATCCTCCACTAAGGCATAAAATTCCTTTACACTGAAACTGAGTTCAACAATTCCAATTTCCCGATTACGACAGTGCATAAATGTCTGATCAAATGTAGGTCAAGAGTCGAAATTGGGACCAAAAATAGTGGCTCACGAAAACAACCTCTGAAAACGAAGTCTAAATAATGCTCTATGAATTGAGTTGCACAATGCACAGAGTTACGAGATGGATGTCTCAGCTCACTATCGGAGATATACTCTACTAAAAACAAAGTCTAAATAACACAAGCTGAGAAAAACAGCGTTCTCCCGGACAGAGCAAAGATGGAGGTGTTACCAGAGAGAGAGAAAGAAAGAAATGGAAGCAGGGCCTGCAGCTTCAACGTTGAGTAACTCGTACCAGATAGCGCCTGGCACGAACTGCAAAACAAGCGATCAATTTGCAGTGTGACGCAGCCAGTCAAAACTTCTTCAATGAACACATTAGGAGGTGTAGTTGTTACATCCTACCTACTTGCATAAGCTAATAATGTAAGTCAAACAATAATATAAAGCATAAAATTTTCGTTTTAGCTATTAACGAGAAACTCAACAATATAAAAATAGATGAAAAAAGCAATATATACAATAATGATGGCGTCCTTTCTCTGACGTCGCAACAGGTTGTTTAACTTAGGACTAAGCTTTGAAAAGAGCCGACGTAGCGTAATAATTATCCAGAAAATCCAGAGGTTTGAAACACTAAGTGATGAGGAAACTTAGAATAGATAGACTAATTCTCCAAGAATCACTGTACCAGTGTTGACGGGAAATCCTGACCCTAGCTTTTCTTTACACTTATCGAACGTAGGATCAAGTCATCACCACTCACTGTGATTAGTGACACACACGGGTTCAACGCTTCAATAAAAATGAACAGAGGTAAAGACGAGGTGTGACGGGAAGCTCGCTACTGGTGGTGTGACGGGAAGCTCGCTACTGGTGGTGTGACGGGAAGCTCGCTACTGGTGGTGTGACGGGAAGCTCGCTACTGGTGGTGTGACGGGAAGCTCGCTACTGGTGGTGTGACGGGAAGCTCGCTACTGGTGGTGTGACGGGAAGCTCGCTACTGGTGGTGTGACGGGAAGCTCGCTACTGGTGGTGTGACGGGAAGCTCGCTACTGGTGGTGTGACGGAAGCTGCTACTGGTGGTGTGACGGAAGCTCGCTACTGGTGGTGTGACGGAAGCTCGCTACTGGTGGTGTGACGGAAGCTCGCTACTGGTGGTGTGACGGGAAGCTCGCTACTGGTGGTGTGACGAAGCTCGCTGCTGGTGGTGTGACGGGAAGCTTGCTACTGGTGGTGTGACGGGAAGCTTGCTACTGGTGGTGTGACGGGAAGCTCGCTACTGGTGGTGTGACGGGAAGCTCGCTGCTGGTGGTGTGACGGGAAGCTCGCTACTGGTGGTGTGACGAAGCTCGCTACTGGTGGTTGACGGAAGCTCTGCTGCTGGTGACGATTGACGGGGGGCAAGCTCGCTACTGGTGGTGTGACGGGAAGCTCGCTACTGGTGGTGTGACGGAAGCTGCTGCTGGTGGTGTGACGGAAGCTCGCTACTGGTGGTGTGACGAAGCTCGCTGCTGGTGGTGTGACGGAAGCTCGCTACTGGTGATTGACGGAAGCTCCTACTGGTGGTGTGACAGGAAGCTCGCACTGGTGGTGTGACGGGAAGCTCGCTACTGGTGGTGTGACGGGAAGCTTGCTACTTGTGGTGTGACGGGAAGCTCGCTACTGGTGGTGTGACGGGAAGCTCGCTGCTGGTGGTGTGACGGGAAGCTCGCTGCTGGTGGTGTGACGGGAAGCTCGCTACGTTAATATATATTCTAGTAAAGAAAATACATATATACCTATATATACACATACACTGTGACCAGCCGGGAAACGAACCCGGGACAGTCAGACTACAGGAAACCTGGTTAACCTCCTGACGCCTTAGTCCACAGCAAGGTTTAACTTGGTAACTGATACCGACAAACTAGTATAAAAGACACGTGGGCAAACACTAGGACATTTATTAGAAAACTTTTCGGTCCTGGGACCTCGATCAATTCTGAAGGTTCCAGGAACGAAACGTTTTTTTAATAAATATTCGCTAGTGATTGCTCACGTGTTTTTAAACCGTATTCAGTAGTATGTTTAGTGTTCTGTGTTTACTTCCTGACTGAGCGGGATGCAGTCTATTAAGCAACATAGGATATATACACAGAGATGTCTATCTGTGTATATTCACTGAGAGTTTACATTGTTTACTATTTTACGAATTAAAGTATGCTTGACTGGTAGCAAACATGTGATATACAGCCTTACTGAATCTCGTGCAGTCGATAAGCTTGAAACCCCATTAACCAACAAACCAATTAAGCAAGCAGAGAAAATTGCGTAACCCCCTTTTTAATATAGCAATACAAGGACTGGCATTTCTATGTAATTGGGTGTGGGGAGGGAAGTGTGGGTGGCCAGGGGTGTTGTGGAGGAGGGAATGTGTGGGTGGGCCAGGGGGTGGTGGGGAGGAAGTGTGGGTGGCCAGGGGTGTGGTGGGGAGGAAGTGTGGGGCCAGGGGTGTGGTGGGGAGGGAAGTGTGGTGGCCAGGGGTGTGGTGGGGAAGGAAGTGTGGTGGCCAGGGGTGTGGTGGGAGGAAGTGTGGTGGCCAGGGGTGTGGTGGGGAGGAAGTGTGGGTGGCCAGGGGTGTGGTGGGGAGGGAATTGTGGGTGGCCAGGGGTGTGGTGGGGAGGGAATGTGGTGGCCAGGGGTGTGGTGGGGAGGGAAGTGTGGTGGCCAGGGGTGTGGTGGGGAATGTGTGCCAGGGGTGGTGGAGGGAAGTGTGGCCAGGGGGTGTGGTGGGGAGGGAAGTGTGGGTGGCCAGGGGTGTGGTGGGGAGGGAAGTGTGGGTGGCCAGGGGTGTGGTGGGGAGGAAGTGTGGTGGCCAGGGGGTGGTGGGGAGGAAGTGTGGGTGGCCAGGGGTGTGGTGGGGAGGAAGTGTGGTGGCCAGGGGTGTGGTGGGGAGGGAAGTGTGGTGGCCAGGGGTGTGGTGGGGAGGAAGTGGGTGGCCAGGGGTGTGGTGGGGAGGGAAGTGTGGGTGGCCAGGGGGTGTGGTGGGGAGGAAGTGTGGGTGGCCAGGGGTGTGGTGGGGAGGGAAGTGTGGATGTGGCCAGGGGTGTGGTGGGAGGAAGTGTGGGTGGCCAGGGGTGTGGTGGGGAGGGAATGTGGGTGGCCAGGGGTGTGGTGGGAGGGAATGTGGGTGGCCAGGGGTGTGGTGGGGAGGGAAGTGTGGTGGCCAGGGGTGTGGTGGGGAGGGAAGTGTGGGTGGCCAGGGGTGTGGTGGGGAGGGAATGATGTGGCCAGGGGTGTGGTGGGAGGGAAGTGTGGGTGGCCAGGGGGTGTGGTGGGGAGGGAATTTGTGGCAGGTGGTGGGGGGTGTGTGGTGGGGGTGAGGAAGTGTGGGTGGCCAGGGGTGTGGTGGGGAGGGAAGTGTGGGTGGCCGGGGGGTGTGGTGGGGAGGGAAGTGTGGTGGCCAGGGGTGTGGTGGGGAGGGAATTGTGGGTGGCCAGGGGTGTGGTGGGGAGGGAAGTGTGGGTGGCCAGGGGTGTGGTGGGGAGGGAAGTGTGGTGGCCAGGGGTGTGGTGGGGAGGGAATGTGGTGGCCAGGGGGTGTGGTGGGGAGGAAGTGTGGGTGGCCAGGGGTGTGGTGGGGAGGAAGTGTGGGTGGCCAGGGGTGTGGTGGGGAGGGAAGTGTGGTGGCCAGGGGTGTGGTGGGAGGGAAGTGTGGGTGGCCAGGGGTGTGGTGGAGGAGGGAGTGTGGGTGGCCAGGGGTGTGGTGGGGAAGGAAGTGTGGTGGCCCTGGGGTGTGGTGGGGAGGGAGTGTGGTGGCCAGGGGGTGTGGTGGGGAGGAAGTGTGGGTGGCCAGGGGTGTGGTGGGGGAGAGGGGGTGTGGGAGAATGGTGCCAGGGGTGTGGTGGGGAGGGAAGTGTGGGTGGCCAGGGGGTGTGGTGGGGAGGGAAGTGTGGTGGCCAGGGGGTGTGTGGGGAGGGAATTGTAGTGGCCAGGGGTGTGGTGGGGAGGGAAGTGTGGTGGCAGGGTGTGGTGGGAGGAATGTAGTGGCCAGGGGTGTGGTGGGTAGGGAAGTGTGGGTGGCCATGGGGTGTGGTGGGGAGGGAAGTGTGGGTGGCCAGGGGGTGTGGTGGGGAAGGAAGTGTGGTTGGCCCGGGGGTCTGGTGGGGAGGGTGCTTGGGAGGACTGGTGGGGATTGAGTTTCGTAGGAAGAGAGGGAAGTGGGGGTGGGAAGATGAGGTGGGAGGGGGAGTGGGGAGAGGGAGTGAAAGGATAAACACATTTCCCTCGGTTACTATGCAAATTGAGGTCTACCGTCGTCAGTGTTGTGTGTGCGTGTGTGTGTGTGTGTGTGTGTGTGTGTGTGTACTCACCTAGTTGTGGTTGCAGGGGTCGAGTCACAACTCCTGGCCCCGCGTCTTCACTGGCCGCTACTAGGTCACTGTTCCTGCTCCATGAGCTTTATCATACATCTTCTTAAAGCTATGTATGGTTCCTGCCTTCACTACATCACTTTCCAGACTATTCCACTTCCTGACAACTCTATGACTGAAGAAATACTTCATAACATCCTTGTGATACATCTGAGTCTTCAACTTCCAACTGTGTCCCCTTGTTGCTGTGTCCCATCTCTGGAAAAACCTGTCTGTCCACCTTGTCGATACCTCTCAGTATTTTATATGTCGCTATCAAATCCCCCCTATCTCTCCTGTCCTCCAGTGTCGTCAGGTCGATTTCCCTAAACCTCTCCTCGTAGGACATACCTCTTAGCTCCGGGACTAGTCTTGTTGCAAACCTTTGCACTTTCTCTAGCTTCCTTACGTGTACAGGATCCTGAACGATTCCTTATTGAGATGCCAGAATGTTGTTCTTAGGTTTGCTAGGCGTCCGTATGCTGCAGCAGTTATTTGGTGGATGTGCGCCTCACATGTGCCCGGTGTTATACTCACCCCAAGATCCTTTTCCCTGAGTGAGGTTTGTAGATTCTGGCCCCCCTAGACTGTACTCCGTCTGCGGTCTTCTTTCCCGTCCCCAATCTTCATGACTTTGCACTTGGTGCGGTTGAACTCCAGGAGCCAGTTGCTAGACCAAGCCTGCAGCCTGTTCAGATCCCTTTGTAGTTCTGCCTGGTCCTCGTCTGATTGAATTCTTCTCATCAACTTCACATCATCTGCAAACAGGGACACTTCTGAGTTTATTCCTTCTGTCATGTTCACAAATACCAGAAACAGCACCGGTCCTAGGACTGACCCCTGTGGAACCCGCTCGTCACAGGCATCCACTCTGACACCTCGCCACGAACCATGACTCGCTGTTGTCTTCCTGACAGGTATTCCCTGATCCATTGCAGTGCCTTTCCTGTTATCCCTGCCTGGTCCTCTTGCTTTTGCACTAATCTCTTGTGTGGAACGATGTCAAACGCCTTCTTACAGTCCAAGAAAACTCAATATACCCACCTCTCTCTCTTGTCTTACTGCTGTCACCCTGTCATAGAACTTCAGTAGGTTTGTGAGACAAAATTTCCCGTCCCTGAAACTTTGCTGGCTGTCGCTAATAAGCTCATTCCTTTCTAGGTACTCCACCACTCTTCTGATAATCTTCTCCATGACTTTGCATACTATAAAGGTCAGCGACACTGGACTGTAATTTATTGCTTCGTGTCTGTCTCCTTTGTTTTTAAAAAATTGGGACTACATTTGCTGTTTTCCACACCTGTTTCAATAGATGTGTTGAAGATTGTTGTTAGTGGTACACATAGCGCCTCTTCTCCAACTCTTAGGACCCATGGAAATATGTTGTCCGGCTCTATTGCCTTTGAAGTATCTAGCTCACTCAGCAGCCTCTTCACTTCTCCCTCGGTTGTATGTATTATGTCCAACAGTTGATGGTGTACCCCACCTCTCAGTCTTTCTGGAGTCCCTTCTGTCTCCTCTGTGAACACTTCTTTGAATCTCATGTTGAGTTCCTCACATACTTCGAGGTCGTTTCTTGGAATATCTCCTCCTTCCTTAGCCTGATCACCTGGTCCTTGACTGTTGCTTTCCTCCTGATGTGGCTGTACAACAGCTTCGGGTCAGATTTGGCTTTCGCTATGTCATTTTTGTATTGTCGTTGGGCGGATTCTTACCTGAACCCTGTGCAGGAAATTCTTCATGTTTGTGTAATCCCCTCTCTTGTAGTTTGGCTTCATTTGTCCTGCCCTTCCTGCTTCCCTCTCCACTTGTAACTCTACAATGTTTTCGAAGCTTAGAACCATATGATCACTGGCCGCGAGGGATCTTTCATATGGAATGTCCTCAATATCTGCACTGCTGGTTCATCCTCTTCTCTCTTTCTGGTAGTGTCCCTTACGTGTTGGTACATGAGGTTTTCCAGTACCACCTCCATCATCTTAGCCCTCCACGTTTGTGGGCCCAAATGTGGCTCCAGGTTCTCCCAGTCGATTTCCTTGTGATTGAAGTCACCCATAATCAGCAGCTTTGCCCTGCTCGCATGAGCCCTTCTGGCCACTTCAGCCAGTGTGTCAACCATCGCTCAATTACTCTCATCATACTCTTGTCATGGTCTCCTGCTGTTCTGTGGTGGGTTGTGTGTGTACGTGTGTACGTACTTACGTAATTATGGTTGCAGGGGTCGATTCATAGCTCCTGGCCCCACCTCTTCACTGGTCGGCACTAGGTCCTCTCTCTCCCTGCTCCATGAGCTTTATCATACTTCTTCTTAAAGCTTCGTATGGTACCTGCCTCCACTACTTCACTTTCCAGACTATTCCACTTCCTGACAACTCTATGGCTGAAGGAATACTTCCTAACATCCATGTGGCTTAGCTGAGTCTTCAACTTCCAATTGTGACCCCTTGTTGCTGTGTCCCCTCTCTGGAACGTCCTGTCTGTCCACCTTGTCGATTCCTCTCAGTATTTTATATATCATCTCCCCACTGTCCCTCCTGTCCTCTGGTAGCGCCTGGTCGAGTTCTCTTATTCTCTCCTCGTAGGACATGCCTCATAGCTTCGGAACTAGGCTTGTTGCAAACCTTTGCACTTTCTCTAGTTTCCTGGCGTGCTTGACCACGTGAGAGTTCTAAACTGGAGGTGCATACTCCAATATGGGCCTGACGTACACGGTTTACAGGGTTCAGAATGACTCTATGCTGAGATGCCGGAATGATAGTCTTAGGATCGCCAGTCGCCCATATGCTGCAGCAGTTATTTGGTTGATGTACGCCTCAGATGTGCTCGTTATTATACACACTCCAAGATTCTTTTCCTTGAGTGAAGTTTGTAGTCTTTGGCCCCCTAGACTGCGGTGTTCTTTGCCCTTCCCTGATCTTCATGACTTTGCACTTGGTGGGGGTTGAACTCCAGGAACCAGTTGCTGGATCAGGCTTACAGCCTGTCCAGATCCCTCTGTAGTCCTGCCTTATCCTCCCCCGACTGAATTCTCATTAACTTTACATCGTCTGAAAACAGGGACACTTCTGGGTCTATTCCTTCCATCATGTCATTCACATATGCCAAAAACAGCACCGGTCCTGGGTCTGACCCCTGTGGAACCCCGCCACGTACCATGACTCGCTGATGCCTTCCCGTCAGGTATTCTCTGATCCATGGCAGTGCCTTCCCTGTTATCCCTGACTAGTTATCCAGCTTTTACACTAGTGTCTTGTGTGGAACTGTGTCAAAAGCCTTCTTACAGTCCAAGAAAATGCAATCTACCCACCTCCCTCTTGTCTTACTGCTGCCACCCTGTCATGGAACTCTAGTAGCTTTGTGACAGGATTTTCCGTCTCTGAATCTGTGCTGGTTGTCGTTTATAAGCTCATTCCTTTCTAGGTGGTCCAACACTTTTGTCCTGATAATCTTCTCCATGACTTTGCATACGTGTCAGTGACACTGGTCTATAGTTTAATGCTGCATTTCTGTCCCCTTTTTTAAAAATTGGTTCTACATTTGTTGTCTTCCATACTTCAGGTAGTCGCCCTATTTTGATAGATGTCTTGAAGATTGTTGTTAGGTGTACACAGCGTGCCTCTGGTCCCTCTCTCAGGACCCACGGAGAGATGTTATCCGGCCCCATCGCCTTTGAGATATCTGGTTCGCTTAGCAGCCTTTTCACCTCCTCCTCGGTTGCATGTATCGTGTCCAGCACTTGTTGGTGTACCCCTCCTCTCCGTCTTTCTGGAGTCCTTTCTGTCTCCACTGTGAATACTTCTTTGATTTTCATGTTAGAGTTCCTTACAGACTTCAAGATCGTTTCTTGTAAATTCCCCTCCTTACTTCTTCAGCCTGATTGCCTGGTCGTTGACTGTTGTTTACTTTCTGATGTGACTGTACAACAGCTTCATGTCAGACTTGGCTTTCGCTGCTGTCATTTTCTTATTGTCGTTGGTCCTCCCTCCTTACCTTTGCATATTTATTTCTTGCTCTTCAACTACTCTCCTTATTCTCCTGGTGTCCTTTGCCTTATATGCTTCTTCCATTCTCTAGCCCACATGGTTTTAGCCTCTACACCTTTGGGTGAACCAAGAGCTCGTTCCGACCTTCTCATTATGTCTTCAAACTATGTATTATGTGCCTGCCTCCATTACATCTTCGTCCAGGTCATTCGAGTTGCTGAACAGTCTGAAAGAGAAGAAATGCTTCCTGACATCTCTTACTCTTCTGTGTCTTTAATTTACAAATCCTCTGAGTGTTTTATATGTTATCATCTCTCTCTTGGTTCATCTATTGCCCAAAGTCTTCAGGTTCACTATTTAGTTTATCCGTGTAGCTCATTCCCCTTGGCTCCGGAGCTAGTTTCACTGTATACCTCTGCAATTTCATCAGTTTCTTATCATAAACAAACATTATCTCTGTCCAGAACAGGATTCGAACCTGCGCACTCTGCATCAAAGTGCAGAGTACTTTCACCATACACCCAGACCCCATAAGCAAACGTTCTGGCTGTGTGGCGGAAGTACTGTGTACTTTGATGCGGAGTGTGCAGGTTCAACTCCTTGACTGAGATAATATTTGTAAATAATTTCGCGCGTTTCCGAAGTATTAACCATACTTTATCAAGAGAGGATTCCATGGTAATGTTGCATACTCCAAGAGAGTATTCCATGGTAATGTTGCATACTCCAAGAGAGTATTCCATGGTAATGTTGCATACTCCAAGAGAGGATTCCATGGTAATGTTGCATACTCCGAGAGGATTCCATGGTAATGTTGCATACTCCAAGAGAGGATTCCATGGTAGTTGCATACTCCAAGAGAGGATTCCATGGTAGTTGCATACTCCAAGAGAGGATTCCATGGCAATGTTGCATACTCCAAGAGAGGATTCCATGGTAATGTTGCATACTCCAAGAGAGGATTCCATGGTAATGTTGCATACTCCAAGAGAGGATTCCATGGTAATGTTGCATACTCCAAGAGAGGATTCCATGGTAATGTTGCATACTCCAAGAGAGGATTCCATGGTAATGTTGCATACTCCAAGAGAGGATTCCATGGTAATGTTGCATACTCCAAGAGAGGATTCCATGGTAATGTTGCATACTCCAAGAGAGGATTCCATAGTAATGTTGCATACTCCAAGAGAGGATTCCATGGTAATGTTGCATACGCCAAGAGAGGATTCCATGGTAATGTTGCATACTCCAAGAGGATTCCATGGTAATGTTGCATACTCCAAGAGGATTCCATGATAATGTTGCATACTCCAAGAGAGGATTCCATGGTAATGTTGCATACTCCAAGAGAGGATTCCATGGTATTGTTGCATACTCCAAGAGAGGATTCAATGGTAATGTTGCATACTCCAAGAGAGGATTCCATGGTAATGTTGCATACTCCAAGAGAGGATTCCATGGTAATGTTGCATACTCCAAGAGAGGATTCCATGGTAATGTTGCATACTCCAAGAGAGGATTCCATGGTAATGTTGCATACTCCAAGAGAGGATTACATGGTAATGTTGCATACTCCAAGAGAGGATTCCATGGTAATGTTGCATACTCCAAGATAGGATTTCATGGTAATGTTGCATACTCCAAGAGAGGATTCCATGGTAATGTTGCATACTCCAAGACAGGATTCCATGGTAATGTTGCATAATCCAAGATAGGATTCCATGGTAATGTTGCATACTCCAAGAGGATTCCATGGTAATGTTGCATACTCCAAGAGAGGATTCCATGGTAATGTTGCATACTCCAAGAGGATTCCATGGTAATGTTGCATACTCCAAGAGGATTCCATGATAATGTTGCATACTCCAAGATAGGATTTCATGGTAATGTTGCATACTCCAAGAGAGGATTCCATGGTAATGTTGCATACTCCAAGAGAGGATTCCATGGTAATGTTGCATAATCCAAGATAGGATTCCATGGTAATGTTGCATACTCCAAGAGGATTCCATGGTAATGTTGCATACTCCAAGAGAGGATTCCATGGTAATGTTGCATACTCCAAGAGAGGATTCCATGGTAATGTTGCATACTCCGAGAGGATTCCATGGTAATGTTGCATACTCCAAGAGAGGATTCCATGGTAATGTTGCATACTCCAAGAGAGGATTCCATGGTAATGTTGCATACGCCAAGAGAGGATTCCATGGTAATGTTGCATACTCCAAGATAAGCCTGACATATATCGTATATAAAGTCGCGAATGACTGTTTAAATTACTGAAAGTTACTCTCGGATTTCCCGAGTCTTCGTTTCTGAAGTACATCGCTTGATGGGTGTCTCGCGTGACATGTTCACCACTATATTCATTCCTAGGATTTTCTCCATAATTGAGGTTGCCAGCCTTTGTTCCTCGAACCTATGCTCAAGTCTGGGGTCTTCATGCACCTACCCAAATTTCCCTAACCTTGCATCAGCTGAGTCAAGGAGTCACTTGTCTGACCAATCATTCTGCCTGTCCAGTTTCATTTATAGTCTTTCTTTCCCCTAGTCGATTTTTATTCTCATTAATTTGACATAATTTTCAAATGTGGATACATCTGTCCATTTCTTTTGCCATGTCATTTGCTTATACAAGAAATAGTACTGTTCCTGTTGTGAATTCTTCCAGTATTCGACTCGTTGCACTTTAACATTCTGGCGACTTTTCTCGGGCATTCTTTGTCGCCTTGTCTCAGTTCACTCTTCGATCCACTGTTATTCATGCCTGATGTTCTAGTTTTGTCAGTATCAAATACCTTCCTTCCCTCTCTCTCTCTCTTCCTCTCTCTCTCTCTCTCTCTCTCCTCTCTCTCTCTCTCCCTTCCTCACTTTTGTTAGTTTTTTCGTAAAGCAACAGATTTGTGAGGCAAGATTTGCCAGGTCAAGTCACGAGTGTTCTGAGATTGAACATGTTTCCATACACCTACTGCCCCTGTTCACCTAGCAATAAGTAGGTAACTGTGTTAGCGGACTGTTGTGGTCGCATGCTGGGGGGGGTAGTATATCTTAGATAGGGCTGGGCTTTGAAATGAGTTAGAAAAACAGCTTTAGATTGTAAAATTGATCTGCGCAACTAAAAATAATCATTAACAGAAAGGGGAAGAGCATGAACTAGACTACTATAAAGAGTATTAGTTTGTCGGAAAGGAAGATTGATAACTAAAGGTCGTATGTAGTTAATGTTTAGAAGGATGGAAATGTAGGGAAAGCAAAGGACAGATTTCACAGAAGTGAGTCTGGGAGAGAAGAAAGTTGGTTTAGCCTGGGAGAAGACAGAGTTTAGGAGAGGAGGGAGGATAGCCACGGCGAATGCACGAGCTGTGAAGAGTGGGGTGAAGAGTGGGGTGAAGAGTGGGGTGAAGAGTGGAAATTTCAGAATCGAAAAATTGAGGGTCACAAATGCTGAAGACACGGAGAAAGACACCAGAATATTTTTCTTGACGGAGAGCATGGTAAGATATGTGAATGCTCATGCCACTGTGTGATGACTTGTGGTGAAAGGAAAAAGAAAAGCTTGTCACAGAGGTGGACATGAAAATTCAGGAAAATAAGAAATGGGTTAGATTCTCATTCATCTTCGAATATGATAGAAGAAGCAAGGTTAAGGGCATCGAAAGAAAGGTTGGAAGAGACTAGTGTCATGTAGCAAAGATGTCATCTACTTTACATAGAAAAGTCAGAGAGAAGGACGTACTCCAATTGCAAAAAGTAGAACAGATTCGAAGTACTCTAAATAATGGTTAGCAAGAATAGGGGATAAAGGAGATCCCACAGAAACACCAATGGTTTGAGAATAAAAGTTGGGAAGAGGCTGATAAATTAGCCCTTCATTGGCCTTCACTCTGAGAAAACTGAGAATTTCATCAAGAGGAACATGATTTAAGAGACTCATCATCAAGCGTGTCCTATCTGACCATACACGTTTGAAGTTTTGAGAAGGACAGAGGTGAGCAGGAGAAAGAGCCAAGTCAAAGAGTCAGAGTTTTGGTCAACCAGGAGGCAAGAGGATAAGAGACAGAACCTCTAGAAGCAATAATGGAGCGGAGAGGAATTCCAGGTTTGTACGTTATAGGAAGACAATAGAAACAAGGTAAAAAGGGACAGATAGCACAAACATTGAACAAGATCAAAGTCAGGATGACAGAGATTAGAGAAAGCACGAAGTTTAAGGTTGACAGTTCTCTTGATCCGATCAAGAAGGTTGGAAGCAAGAGGAGTGTCGGTGCGTGAGTATTGCGGCCCCAGAATGGGCCTCAATGTATATATTGTATAATGTATATTTCCATTTTCTATAATTTTATATTGCTGATATTCTCGATAATAGCTAAATCGTTAATATTGTGCTTTATACTATTATTGGACTATTATTTGACCTTATTTTACTTAGCTATGTTTATTAGGTAGGATGTAATATTATAAATTATGACACTAGGCTTGTTGCTGGGAGGAGTCACGTGATTCCACCTGAGGTGGGTGGCTGCTGCTCCTTCCTCGAGAGCACTACGCAGCTGCACATCGTTGGTACAACACCTCTCTCCAGTCCCTGCTTGTTTTCTCGCCATTTAGACTCTGTTTGGTAGAGTATGTGTTCGGTGGTGAGACGAAACATACTTCTCAGGACTCTGTGTAACTCTGTTCACAGAGGATAGACTAGACAGTGATTTTCGACGTTTTTCTGGGTTGTGTGTCACATTGACACTGAGATAACTCAGGTCTCTAGCTACAGCTCCTGACCTAATTCGATAAGGCATCTGTGCACCGCCACAGTTTGGGATTGTTTATGCTGAACTTCGATTCAGTAGTTTTGTGACTATTTTGGAGGATTTATTGATGGTCCCCAGTTAGGGTCGATTTTCTATCTCCTGGTTCCTGACGCTGTGTTGCTGTTGCTTGTTATATTGCTGTTCTGCGAATTGGTCATTTTACTGGTCAATCAAACTGTTCTGATTGTCAGTTTGTTAGAAAAGCTAGCTTATGAGAAGTTCAGTCGGACACTGGTTGAGTCGAGTCTTAGAGTTACCTGGAGATCACTCATACACACACATTCTTATTTATATATATCTGTATTATTGTAATTACTGACATTGTACCTGATGGTACTTCAGATTCATTTGGATATATGTGCCCTCAGCACAGCATTATTGTATATGAGAGCAGTGTAGGAGCTAACCTCCTAATTAATAACTTAATGAACATCCTGATCATATGTACATTTTTTACTTTGAAACCCTAGACACTCACTTTGATAATAAACCTTTTAAATATATATGATGGATATATAATATGATGGATAACTGGACTAGGATACTGACTTTGTTGCAAAAGCCCAGTAACAGGCTGGATGCTAGAAGGGCTATCCTTTCTAGTGTTCACTGGAGATGTCTATTACTAATAGATATCGTGTCATTTTGTAACATATACTCATACCAAGATCCTTTTCCTTGAGTGAGGTTTGTGGTCTTTGACCCCCTGGACTGTAATTTGTCTGCGGTCTTCTTTGCCCTTCCCCGATCTTCATGACTTTGCACTTGGTGGGGTTGAACTCCAGGAGCCAGTTGTTGGACTTGGCCTGCAGCCTGTCCAGATTCCTTTGTAGTCCTGCCTGGTCCTCCTCTGATTGAATTCTCATTAACTTCACATCGTCTGCAAAGAGGAACACTTCTCAGTCTGTTCCTTCTGTCATGTCGTTCACATATACCAGAAAAAGCACCGATCCTAGGACTGACCTCTGTTGAACCTCGCTCGCCACAGGCGCCCACTTTGACACCTCGTCAAGTACCATGACTCGCTGATGCCTTCCCGTCCGGTATTCCCTGATCCATTGCAGTGCCGTCACTGTTATACCTGCCTGGTCCTCCAGCTTTTGCACTAATCTCTTGTGTGGGACTGTGTCAAAAGCCTTCTTACAGTCCAGGAAAACGCAATCTACCTACCCCTCTCTTGTGTTACTGCTGTCTCCCTGTCATAGAACTCCAGGTTTGTGAAACAGGATTTCCCGTCCCTGTGTTCGTGCTGGTTGTCGTTGATAAGCTCATTCCTTTCTAGGTGCTCCACCTCACTTCTGATACTCTTCTCCATGTTTGAGTGAGAGTGTGAGAGTGTGAGAGTGAGAGAGTGAGAGAGTGTGAGAGTGAGAGGAGAGTGAGAGTGAGAGAGTGAGAGAGTGAGAGAGTGAGAGAGTGAGAGTGAGAGTGTGAGAGTGTGAGAGTGTGAGAGTGTGAGAGTGTGAGAGTGTGAGAGTGTGAGAGTGTGAGAGTGTGAGAGAGTGAGAGAGTGAGAGAGTGAGAGAGTGTGAGTGTGAGTGTGTGTGTGTGTGTGTGTGTGTGAGTGTGTGTGAGAGAGTGTGAGTGAGAGAATGTGAGTGAGTGTGTGAGTGAGTGTATGTGTGTGTGTGTGTGTGTGTGAGCACTGGTCTCGCTCCCCTTCTAACTGCTGGAAACTCCACCTTTAACAACTACTGTCTCCGCCGCTACCACAACCAACACTACCATCACCACAACCAAAACCACCACTTACACCACTATCACCACCACCACAACCAAAACTACCACTAACACCAAGATCCTGACGATCACCAACACCACAACCACTACATCCATCACTACAATCAATAATACAGCCACCACTACAACCTCCACCATCAACCCTACAACAACCACTAACACCACGACCACCGTGACGATTACCAACACCACGACCTCTACACCGTGACGACCACCAACACCACGACGACCACAATCACGACCACCTCCACTACCACCATCAACAACAGTATCATCACCAACACTAATCTCACCACCATCACCAAAAATACCCTCATCACCACCACATCCAAATCACCAAGACCCGCGTCAGGAAACACTTGCCCTGTTTCCTGACGAACCTTGCCTAACCTAACCAATACCACTATTGTCGCCACCAACACAGCCTTAACCAGCACTACTATCACCACCACCGTCACCACCACCAACACAGCCTTAACCAGCACTACTATCACCACCACCGCCACCGCCACCGCCACCGCCACCAGCGCCACCGCCACCGCCACCAGCGCCGTGGAATGTAGTGTACAAGATTTATTGATTAAATTATTGGTAATAAAATTATAGGAATAAAGCAGTTTTATTTGTTTAAGAGCATCTGCAAAATATTAATTTTAATAGATAGGCTGCCAAGTTTTACTACCCAGATGTTTGTTTACGTTTTATGATTTGAGTTATTTTCATAGGTCGTTAGTTATATTGCATGTTTTAGCTGGGCTGGTCTATGAAGATCAGACAAGTTTGCAAACGTATATTGTGTGGTCGTAGAGTAATGCAGTTATTATATTTAATGGGTTGTAATGAAGGATGTGTTAGCTTTGTCATGGGAAGTGTAACCGTTGTTTTCTTTATTGATTTTCAAGACTTACGTCCGTTTTGGAAGAATTATTTATTAACAAAGTTCTCTGTTTCTCACAGTAGAGAACTGAATAAAATTTAAAGGGTTATAAAGTAGTGTTAGAGATATATTTAGCCTTTGGGACGAAAACATAAATATAATCTAATTATGTTTATAAATACTATAAATGCTAAAATAGACATGTTATTTTGTCAATGGTTAAGGAACTAGGTATTAGCTCTTTAGTGTTAATGAATTTTTGTATAAATTAAGATGTGTGGGAATGGGTTATGAATGCAATATTTACGCATATAAACGAGGTCGTCGAAAGATTAAGAACAGTGTCAGGACTCTGTCCTGATGAATATTATAACTAACTAATGAATGCAAGCTGCACTGTTGATGTGTCTCAGTGAGTGTGGAACCATTGTCGTGGGAGGATGTAGCACAACTCTCTCTGGATTGGCACCATTATCTCGGCCGGGGATTGAAATGTGAAGATATGTTTGAACCCCTGAGGATTGTAAAGAGCCGGTGAACATGTGGGAAAGAGGATGAAGCAATCCTGAAGTTGTTGGCAGGGAATACTGGCATGGGAATGTAGATCGAGATGTTTCAAGTAGAATCGTATGACAATAGGATTTAAAATTATTAATTTATCAGTGCTAGGAATATTTATGTATTAAGTATAGGTGGTTTAAACATTTGTTTTTATAAATTTTTAGGATAATGCACAGGAAATTAATAGAGGAATGTTAACTTGTCTATAATGATAGGCTCCTGGGATTATAACTGAGAGAATTTAGTATGTATTGACATGTCCTGGCATTCATTGGTGGTAAGCAATTTTTTAATATATATATATCGTGCCTGGGATTATAACTTGAGAGAATTTAGTATGTATTGACATGTCCTGGCATTCATTGGTGGTAAGCAATTTTTTATCTTGCTTAATATCACTAATATATATATATATATATATATATATATATATATATATATATATATATATATATATATATATATATATATATATATATATATATATATATATATATCGTGCCTAATAGGTAAAACTGGTCAATTTGCAAGAACTCATCTAAAATTAAGTACTTTCTAAAATTTTCTTTTATACGTTTAAAAACATATCTTTTTCATTTATGTTGATGTAAAAAAAATTAATTTTTAAAAAAATCTTAGAAAACTTACCTAACCTTATTATAACAAGCGCAATTTAATTTAGCCTAACCCAACTAAATATATTTTAGATACTTTTACAATAATTTAATAATAAACAAACACAATTAAATATATTTTTTTCGTTAGGTTCAGAATGATTTTTGCGAAATTATTGCATACACAAATTTTCGCTTGTCTTATATGGCAAGATGAGCGTTGTTATTTAAGCAAAAATCGCAAGTTTTACCTAATCGGCACGACATATATATATATATACAGTGGTACCGTTTAGATATTTTTTCATTCCAGAATGCTGTTCAAGTCCCATTACCAAACGAATTTATTCCTTAAGAAAAGTTGTAATAGACAGTCCTTTTAGACCCCCAAAATTACACTTACAAAAGCATTTAAAAATAAACTTACATAAAAGGGTGAGTTTGGGGACCATCGTAAACCGGGGTACCACTGTATATATATATATATATATATATATATATATATATATATATATATATATATATATATATATATCTCAACAAGTTGGCTGTCTCCCACCGAGGCAGGTGACCCAAAAGAAAGAAAATCCTCAAAAAGAAAATACTTTCATCATTTAACACTTTCACCTCACTCATACATAATCACTGTTTTTGCAAAGGCGCTCAGATACGACAGCTGAGAATAAGTCCCTCTGAACTGTCACTTTCCCAGACCCCTCCTTTAAAGTGCAGGCATTGTACTTCTCATTTCCAGGACTCAAGTCCAATTAACTCAATTAACTGGTTTCCCTGAATCCCTTCACAAAATATTACCCTGCTCACACTCCAACAACTCGTCAGGTCCCAAAAACCATTCGTCTCCATTCACTCCTATCTAACACGCTCACACATGCTTCCTGGAAGTCCAAGCCCCTCGCCCACAAAACAACCTTTACCCACTCCCACCAACCTTTTCGAGGACGACCCTTACCCCACCTTCCTTCCCCTACAGATTTATACGCTCTCCAAGTCATTCTACTTTGATCCATTCTCTCTAAATGACCAAACCACCTCAACAACCCCTCTTCAGCCCTCTGACAAATACTTTTAGTAACTCCACACATTCTCCTAATTTCCACACTCCGAATTTTCTGCATAATATTTACACCACATATTGCCCTTAGACAGGACATCTCCACTGCCTCCAGCCGCCTCTTCGCTGCAGCATTTGCAACCCATGCTTCACACCCATATAAGAGTGTTGGTACCATTATACTTTCATACATTCCCTTCTTTGCCTCTATGGATAACGTTTTTTGTCTCCACAGATACCTCAACGCACCACTCACCTTTTTTCCTTCATCAATTCTATGGTTAACCTCATTCTTCATAAACCCATCCGCTGACAAGTCAACTCCCAAATATCTGAAAACATTCACTTCTTCCCTAATCCCTCTCTCCAATGTGATATCCAATTTTCCTTTATTTAAATCGTTTGATACCCTCACCTTACTCTTATCTATGTTCACTTTCAACTTTCTACCTTTATACACCCTCCCAAACTCGTCCACTAACCTTTGCAACTTTTCTTTAGAATCTCCCATAAGCACAGTATCATCAGCAAAAAGTAACTGTGTCAACTCCCATTTTGCATTTAATTCCCCATAATTTAATCCCACCCCACCCCTCTCCACAACACCCTAGCATTTACTTCTTTTACAACCCCATCTATAAATATATTAAACAACTATAGTGACATTACACATTCCTGTCTAAGACATACTTTTACCAGGAAGTAATCGCAATCTCTCCTACACACCCTAACCTGAGCCTCACTATCCTCATAAAAACTCTTTACAGCATTCAGTAACTTACTACCTGTTCCATACACGTGCAACATTTGCCACATTGCTCCCCTATGCCTTTTCTAAATCCATAAATGCAATGAAAACTTCCCTACCTTTATCTAAATACTTTTCACATATATGATTCAATGTAAACACTTGATCTACACATCCCCTACCCACTCTAAAGCCTCTTTGCTCATCTGCAATCCTACTCTCTGTCTTACCTCTAATTCTTTCAATAATAACCCTACCATACACTTTACCTGGTATACTCAGTAAACTTATTCCCCTATAATTCTTACAATCTCTTTTATCCCCTTCCCTTTATATAAAGGAACTATACATGCTCTCTGCCAATCCCTAGGTACCTTCCCCTCTTTCATACATTAATTAAACAAAAATACCAACCACTCCAACATTATATCCCCCCTGCTTTTAATATTTCTGTCATTATCCCGTCAGTTCCAGCTGTTTACCCCTTTCATTCTATGTAATGCCTCACGCACCTCCCCCACACTCACATCCTGCTCTTCTTCACTCCTAAACGATGTTGTACCTCCCTGGCCAGTGCATGAAATTACCGCCTCCCTTTTTTCATCGACATTTAAAAGTTCCTCAAAATATTCCCCATCTACTAACTCCCATACTCTGTTTTTAACTGACAAATCCATTCGTTCCCTAGGCTTTCTTAACTTGTTTATCTCACTCCAAAAAAATGTCTTGTTTTCAGCAAATTTTCTTGACAGAGCCTCTCCCACTCTTTCATCTGCTCTACTTTTTGCACTCTCTCACCACTCTCTTCACCTTTCTTTTACTCTCCATATACTCTGCTCTTCTATTAACACTTCTGTTTTGTAAAAACCTCTCATAAGCTACCTTTTTCTCTTATATCGCATCCTTTACTTCTTCATTCCACCACTCACTCCTCTTTCCTTCTGCACCCACCCTCCTATAGCCACAAACTTCTGTCCCACATTCTAATACTGCATTTTTAAAACTATCCCAACTCTCTTCAACCCCCCCACTACTCATACTTGCACTAGCCCACCTTTCTGCCAATAGTTGCTTATATCTCACCCTAACTTCCTCCTCCCGTAGTTTATACACTTTTACCTCTCTCTTACTTGCTGTTGCCATTTTCTTTTTGTCCCATCTACCTTTTACTCCAACTGTAGCTACAACTAAATAATGATCCGATATATCTGTTGCCCCTCTATAAACATGTACATCCTGAAGCCTACCCATCAACCTTTTATCCACCAATACATAATCTAACAAATTACTTTCATTACATGCTATATCATACCTTGTATACTTATTTATCCTCTTTTTCATAAAATATGTATTACTTATTACCAAACCTCTTTCTACACATAGCTCAAATAATGGTTCCCAATTTACATTTACCCCTGGCACCTCAAATTTACCTACTACTCCCTCCACAACATTTTTACCCACTTTAGTACTCTCTTACTTGGTTCAAAACTCCCCACACACTCACTCAACATTTCCCAAAATCTCTCTCTCTCCTCTACACTTCTCTCTTCTCCAGGTGCATAAACACTTACTATAACCCACTTTTCACATCCAACCTTTATTTTACTCCACATAATCCTTGAATTTATACATTTATATTCCCTCTTTACCTGCCATAACTGATTATTCAACATTATTGCCACTCCTTCTGTAGCTCTAACTCTATTTGAAACTCCTGACCTAATCCCATTTATTTCTCCCCACTGAAACTCTCCTACCCCCTTCAGCTTTGTCTCACTTAAAGCCAGGACATCCAGCTTCTTTTCATTCATAACATCTACAATCATCTCTTTCTTATCATTCGCACAACATCCACGCACATTCAAACATCCCATTCAAACATCACATTCAAACGGTTTTCTTTTTCTTTTTAGTAAATCTATACGGGAAAAGGGGTTACTAGCCCATTGTTCCCGGCATTTGACTTTTACAACACTCTTGGCTTACGGAGGAAAGATTCTTATTCCACTTCCCCATGGATATGAAAGGAAAAGCAATAAGAACAAGAACTATTAAGATAAAATCAAAGAAAAGTCAGATGAGTGAGTATACATAAACGTGTACAAGCATATGTAGTGTGACCTAAGTAGAAGTAACAAGACGTACCTGAAATCTTGCATGTTTATGTGACAGAAAAGACACCAGCAATCCTACCATCATGTAAAACAAATATAGGCTTTTGTTTTACACTCACTTGGCAGGACGGTAGTACCTCCCTGGGCGGTTGCTGTCTACCAACCTACTATATATATATATATATGTATGTATGTATGTATTCGTATATGGAGGGGGGTACATATCCTCGGAGAAGTGGATAAAAAAAATCCAAGAAGAATATTTAGAATTCTTCCTGAACCCATTTGAATATTCCACTTGCCCTACCACCCCATCTTTTAATTTTTTAACTAATAGGTATATTTTATTACATAATATAGAACACAATATTTAAAAGATACATTGCTGGTACAAAGATGGCATATACAGTACATGAGGTTTGAAGGATACATTTCATGTGTATATTGCTACATGTTTATACCAGCACAATTCCGTGACTGGAATAATACACATATAACCTGCATATAAGGAACTGAAACTTATGACATTTCGGTCTGATTTGGCCCACCGATACTTTGTTAAAGGTTTCATTCTAGCCACATAGAAGCGCGAAGAGTTGATAATGATAATATATTCGCCAGGAACGAAGTCCTGGCACGGGGTCTCTAACAAATTTTACCAAACATAAAGACCCTCACCATCATTGTACACTTAACATGAATGCAGTAGGGAGGTGGTGGTGTTGTTGTTGTCGTTCGTCTTGTTATGCTTTTGCTGTTAGGGTTATTAAGGGCTACCTCAGAGTGAGCTGCATTGAGTCCTACCTCTTGGCTGCTGAGGATTAGGGAGTTCTTAGTTACGGGAGGATACCAGGTGGCGAGGTAGCCAACATACTACGTGGTATAGTAGTCACTGGTCAGAGATGCTGTAAGCTGGGAATGGAAGGTACGTACTTGTCGTGCTGTCGGTGGTTTATAGCTTCACCAGAGCTTATGCTGTATTGAGCAGCATACTCTCTCTCTCTCTCTCTCTCTCTCTCTCTCTCTTTCTCTCTCTCTCTCTCTCTCTCTCTCTCTCTCTCTCTCTCTCTCTCTCTCTCTCTCTCTTACACACATATACACACACGTACACACACACTGGGTGAGTATAACACCAAGCACGTCTCCGGAAACACACATCAACCAGAAAACTGCGGCAGCATATGGGCGACTGGCAAACCTAAGATTTGCGTTCCGATACCTTAGTAAGGAATCGTTCAAGACACTGTACACCGTGTACATCAGGCCCATACTAGAGTATGCAGCACCAGTTTGGAACCCACAACTGGTCAAGCACGTCAATAAATTAGAGAAAGTGCAAAGGTTTGTGACAAGGTTAGTTCCAGAGCTAAGGGGAATGTCCAACGAAGAAAGGTTAAGGGAAATCGGCTTGACAACACTGGAGGACAGGAGGGTTAGGGGAGACATTATAACGACATACAAAATACTGCGGGGAATAGACAAGGTGGATAGAGACAGGATGTTCCAGAGAGTGGACACAGAAACAAGGATTCACAATTGGAAGTTGAAGACTCAGACGAGTCAAAGGGATGTTAGGAAGTATTTCTTCAGCCATAGAGTTGTCAGGAAGTGGAACAGGCAAGCAAGTGATGTAGTGGAGGCAGGACCCATACATAGCTTTAAGACGAGGTATGATAAAGCTCATGGAGCAGGGAGAGAGAGGACCTAGTAGCTATCAGTGAAGAGGCGGGGCCAGGAGCTGAGTCTCGACCCCTGCAACCACAATTAGGTGAGTGCAATTAGGTGAGTACACACACACACACACACACACAGACGGAGTACAGTCTAGGGGGCCAGAGACTACAAACCTCACTCAAGGAAAAAGGATCTTACGGTGAGTATAACACCGGGCACATCTGAGGCGCACATCAACCAAATAACTGCTGCAGCATATGGGCGCCTAGCAAACCTAAGAATAGCATTCCGACATCTCAATAAGGAATCGTTCAGGATCCTGTACACCGTGTACGTCAGGCCCATATTGGAGTATGCAGCACCAGTCTGGAACCCACACCTAGCCAAGCACGTAAGGAAATTCGAGAAAGTGTAAAGGTTTACAACGAGACTAGTCCCGGAGCTAAGGGGCATGTCCTGCGAGGACAGGTTAAGGGAAATCGACCTGACGACAATGGAAGACAGGAGATATAGGGGAAATATGATAATGACATATAAAATACTGAGAGGAATCGACAAGGTGGACAGAAACAGGATGTTCCTGAGATGGGACACAGCAACAAGGGGTCACAATGGGAAGTTGAAGACTCTGATGAATCACAGGGATGTTAGGAAGTATTTCTTCAGTCACAGAGTTGTCAGGAAGGGGAATAGTCTGGAAAGTGATGTAGTGGCGGCAGGATCCATACATAACTTTAAGAAGAGGTATGATAAAGCTCACGGAGCGGGAAGAGTTACCTAGTAGCGACCAGTGAAAAGGGGGAGCCAGGAGCTGTGATTGGACTCCTGCAACCACAACTAGGTGAGTACACACACACACACACACACACCTAGAAAGACACAAGCTTATAAACGACAACCAGCACGGTTTCAGGGAAGGAAAATCCTGTGTCACAAACCTACTGGAGTTTTATGACAAGGTAACAGAAGTAAGACACGAGAGAGAGAAGGGTGGATAGACTGCATTTTCTTGGACTGCAAGAAGGCGTTCGACACAGTTCCACACAAGAGGTTAATGCAAAAGCTAGAGGATCAGGCACACGTAACAGGAAAGGCACTGCAATGGATCAGAGAATATCTGACAGGGAGGCAACAACGAGTCATGGTACGTGACGAGGTGTCAGAGTGGGCACCTGTGACGAGTGGGGTTCCACAAGGGTCAGTCCTAGGACCTGTACTGTTTTTGGTATATGTGAATGACATAACGGAAGGGATAGACTCAGAAGTGTCCCTGTTTGCAGATGATGTGAAGTTAATGAGAAGAATCAAATCAGTCGAGGATCAGGCAGGACTACAAAGAGACCTGGACAGGCTACAAGCCTGGTCCAGTAACTGGCTCCTTGATTTTAACCCTGCCAAATGTAAAGTCATGAAGATCGGGGAAGGGCAAAGAAGACCGCAGACAGAGTATAGTCTAGGTGGCCAAAGACTGCAACCCTCACTCAAGGAAAAAGTTCTTGGGGTGAGTATAATACCGAGCACATCTCCTGAGGCACACATCAATCAGATAACTGCTGCAGCATACGGGCGGCTGGCAAACCTAAGAATAGCGTTCCAATACCTCACTAAGGAATCATTCAAGACTCTGTACACCATATACGTCAGGCCCATATTAGAGTATGCAGCACCAGTTTGGAACCCACACCTAGTCAAGCACGTCAAGAAATTAGAGAAAGTGCAAAGGTTTGCAACAAGACTAGTCCCAGAGCTAAGGGGATTGTCCTACGAAGAAAGGTTAAGGGAAATCGGCCTGACGACACTAGAGGACAAGAGGGTTAGGGAAGACATGATAACGACATATATAATACTGCGAGGAATAGATAAGGTGGACAGAGACAAGATGTTCCAGAGAGGGGACACAGAAACAAGGGGTCACAATTGGAAGTTGAAGACTCCGATGAATCAAAGGGATGTTAGGAAGTATTTCTTCAGTCATAGAGTTGTCAGGAAGTGGAATAGCCTAGAAAGCGACATAGTGGAGGCAGGAACCATACATAGTTTTAAGACTAGGTTTGATAAAGCTCATGGAGCAGGGAGAGAGAGGACCTAGTAGCAATCAGTGAAGAGGCGGGGCCAGAAGCTATGAATCGACCCCTGAAACCACAAATAGGTGAGTACACACCGCCTGAGTCAGCAGTCGACTTTCCCCAGACCGTAGAAATCCCTCAAGAGAAAGCCTCTCATGGCTGAGCCGTTTCTTTTAAAACTTTCCAGCGTTATTGTGCGGTCGCTTCCCTACCACCAACAATAACACCACCGCCACCATCACCACCACCACCAACAACAATGACACCACCGACACCACTAAAACCAACAATAACACCCCCAATACCACCACCAACAATAACACCCCCAATACCACCACCAACAATAACACCACCAATACCACCACCAACAATAACAACAATAACACCACCAATACCACCACCACCAAAAATAACACCAATACCAACATCAATAACACCACCGACACCACAACCAAAAATAACACCAATACCACCACCAGAATCAATAACACCACCGACACCACCACCACCGACATGGTAGTAGGAGACTGGTGGTCAGGTGTTCTGAATGTTAACCTGCCTCCTACAGGTCTAACCTACTACAGGTCTTGCCTGCCGCATGTATTGCCTCCTGCAGATGCTGACTCCTGCAAGTTTTGCTTACTGCAGGTGCTGCCTACTGCAGATGATACCTCCTGCAGGTGTTACTTCCTGTAGTTGTTGGCTCCAGCAGGTTTTGCCTACTGCATGTGTTGCCTCCTGCAGGTGTTGCCTCCTGCAGGTGTTGCCTCCTGCGGGTGTTGCCTCCTGCGGATGTTGCCTCCTGCGGGTGTTGCCTCCTGCAGGTGTTGCCTCCTGCAGGTATTGCCTCCTGCGGGTGTTGCCTCCTGCAGGTATTGCCTCCTGCAGGTATTGCCTCCTGCAGGTATTGCCTCCTGCAGGTATTGCCTCCTGCAGGTGTTGCCTCCTGCAGGTATTGCCTCCTGCAGGTGTTGCCTCCTGCGGGTGTTGCCTCCTGCAGGTATTGCCTCATGCGGGTGTTGCTTCCTGTAGGTTTTGTATTCTTTAAGTTTTGTCTCTTAGTCATGCAGTCAGTAGGTGAGGCGTGGGTTATGAGTACAGGTCGACGACAACAATGGTGAGTCCTGGGATTTCATGACAGTTGTAGGGAAGAGGGAGGGAGTGAGGGAGGGGGGGAGGGTACCTCACTCAATTAAGCAGAAGGGCTGATGAAGATTTAGTGTGGTGGTAGTAGAAGTGTTAGTGGTGGAGGAGGTAATAGTGGTAGTGATATTGGCTGGTGCTGATAGCTGGTTATGATAACAGTGGCTTGTGGTGATGGGTGTGATGGGTGTGGTGGTGGTGATGGGTGTGGTGGTGGTGATAAGTATAGTAGTGGTGGTGTAATTGAGGCAGATGCTGTAATTGTTTGTGGTAGTATTTTGTAGCATTTACTGCAAGCACCAGGCCACCCTGGCGTAGTGGGGAATATGAGAAGCTCAACATAACTAATTGGCTGGTGAGTTAAGTGTTATAAAGACAGATAGTAACCCCTTTAAACCTTTATTAAAACAGCTTCAGTGGAAACTCAAATTGCTATCTTCTTGAGCGTGGTTAATTAACTACCCTTATGTCATAGAGCTAGTGAAAACCCTGGGTTTATCGAGGCCCCCATCTCTTAATGTCAGATTTTAGTGATGGACAAATCATAAGTTAAGAGGCTAATAAGAGCGAATGTGATTGGCCATACAAAACACTTGTAACACTCAGATGATCCAAGGCTATTGAGGAAGTGTATTCTTGAAGGCAAGTGATAACCTTTATAAACAGCAGTTAGAGAACGACAGGGGATTTGAGTCGTTCTACTCAAATCTACTGTCATTCTTACGAAATCGTAACAAGAAGATTGCAAACCACGGTACTGGTGGGGTTAGAACCCAGTGGCTTACTCACTGGCCTGGAGTTTACGACTCACTTGCCATGGGTTCTAACCCCACCTGTACTCTGGTTTGAGTAGAAAGAAATCAGGAAGGAGCTGAACAACCAGAGAGAAAGGGAAGAACCCCTGGCTCTTGGTGTGACTTTATGTTGAAGATAACTAATGTAAGTACTTATTATCGGTTGAATTGAAACCTTTTGTGGATTTCTGTGTGCATCACCAGTTTTATGATCCTGGTGACGGTGCCTGCCATTCTGAGGATAACATAGCTGTCCTCTGTCAACCAAACTAAAATGGCCATAGTTCTCAAGAAATATAATAATACTTGGTGATCCTCCCCATCCCCCGTCACCCACCACCCCGACTAGTAGTGTCGGAGCCAAGAATTTTTAGAACAGAAATCCTTGTATTGTCTGTTTTCCCTACCCTTTCCATTGCCTATTCCAAACCAGGGAGAGTAGTACCAGAAAGTGGTCAACGAGATGCTGCCCCAGAAGTCTTCAGCCTTGTCAAGCCGAAGATAAGCTACGACTACCTGTCATGACGCAAGTTTCCTGGGTGACTAATTAGGGACCCAGGCTTCCCTGCCTCATCGTCGGCCGGATTATTCAAGATGAGACAGTAAGCTCTTCTGGATGTGCGGTAATGTACTGATGTAATAAAAGTAAGAGAGGCGACTGGGAAGGTCATGATTTATTAATGTTCAAGTCTCTGAACCTCAACCTTCCTATATTATGCCCGATGACTTAACCTGCTTAATTCTGTACTGGGGTTGGAGGTCGTGAATCATCGCTACTCCCCATCTAGCACAAGACTAAATGCTAAGCATCAAGAGAAGCTGGAACAGGCCTCTGAAATGCTGTCCATAACTTTAAAAAAGAAACTCACGTGTTAAAGGAGGTCCGCACCAAGGAAGTACCTGTATATTATCTTCCCTATGACGTCCTCTGGCTGCTGTTTTCTAAAAATCTGCTCTGAGTAGAGTCGGAATGGCTGGGAGAACCGTGTGTGTGTGTGTGAGAGAGAGAGTGAGAGAGAGAGAGAGAGAGAGAGAGAGAGGAGGGGTGGGGTTGCGTTAGGGAGGAAACGCCTGTTTATTAAACTTGAAAAATGTTAGGATGAAAATTATTTTTCAAGATTTTTTTTTCAACGTAAGTAGAGACATTGGGAGGTTTCTTCATAGTGCTGGTTTAAAATTCTCTGTTATCTCTTTTATGTATGTATAAAACCAAGACACTTATGAAACGTGAGGTAAGTTTACTAAGGAAACGTTTCATGCTTTAGTGGTTTTATCAATGCTGCTTCCATGTACAGTAGCCAGAATGGTTTAATTTTATGGTTGTATATTGAAGCTTTAACTAGTCATCAAGAGTCAAGTTCATTTCTTAAAGTTGTAATATGTTTTGTTGTTCAATGATTTATTATATAATTCTTCCAATTAGTTTATTTTTTTAACTATATGGAAAAATCTAGTGTTCATTAAGGTGGAAATGAAATATAAAATATACTGATACTTTTTTAAATTGAAATTATTTGGGGAAAAAAGTTAGGCGATGAAGAGTTTTCCTTAAGTAGGATGAGGATGTGTGAGGATGTGTGGCTGCTGGTGGGATGTGTGGCTGCTGGTGGGATGTGTGGCTGCTGGTGGGATGTGTGGCTGCTGGTGGGATGTGTGGCTGCTGGTGGGATGTGTGACTGCTGGTGGGATGTGTGACTGCTGGTGGGATGTGTGACTGCTGGTGGATGTGTGCTGCTGGTGGGATGTGTGGCTGCTAGTGGGATGTGTGGCTGCTGGTGGGATGTGTGGCTGCTGGTGGGATGTGTGGCTGCTGGTGGGATGTGTGGCTGCTGGTGGGATGTGTGACTGCTGGTGGGATGTGTGACTGCTGGTGGGATGTGTGGCTGCTGGTGGGATGTGTGACTGCTGGTGGGATGTGTGACTGCTGGTGGGATGTGTGGCTGCTGGTGGGATGTGTGACTGCTGGTGGGATGTGTGACTGCTGGTGGGATGTGTGGCTGCTGGTGGGATGTGTGGCTGCTGGTGGGATGTGTGGCTGCTGGTGGGATGTGTGACTGCTGGTGGGATGTGTGACTGCTGGTTGGATGTGTGACTGCTGGTGGGATGTGTGGCTGCTGGTGGGATGTGTGGCTGCTGGTGGGATGTGTTGTACTGTCTGAGGTACTGTTATTAGCAGCAAGAGTGAAGGAGGTTGACTGAAGGTCTCCTGGAGTAATCCAGTCTAGTATTGACATTGACCTGGATATACATCAGGAGTAACACATGAGGACTCTGGGAAAGAGCAATTGAAGTGTTGTGAGTTAGATTTTATATAGGCCTTGTAAAAACAAACCGATGAGTCCAATTTGTTTATTCTCAAATTATTTATAATACCACTAGCTGAGAAGTAAAATATAGAGTGGAATAATTTTGAGAGTAAAAGTGGATTCTTTTTTATTTAGTATTCTTGTGAGGTGATAGTTTTAAGGGTATTATGGAGATTGAAGTAAAAAGTTGAAGTATGATCGATATATCATTGATTCATCCAGAGCTCAAATTATCACCATACCCGACAACAAGTGGTAAACAGAAAATAAAAGATGTGGAGGCAGAGTTTACCAGAGTTTTATATTAGTTTTTTTTACCTTATAATTAAGAAATATGACAACTTAACATTGGGAAGTAGAGAGCTCAGACAGAGAGATATTTTGTGTAACAAATTATAAGCAACACCGACTTGATGTAGAAAACAAATGTGCACTCATCTTTGCTGTCAATAAATTACTCATGTGCAACACTTGGGTATCTTTATTGAGGAAACGTTTCGCCACACAGTGGCTTCATCAGTCCAATACAAAGGAGAATCGTGAAGAACAGGAGGAGTTTGAGGTAATCAGTCCCTCAGCATTGAGTCGATGTAATCAGTCCATCAATTTTGAAAAGATTACAGCATATACGCGAACAAGTGGCTTATATCTTTAACCCCCATTAAATCAGTGACCTTGTAAGATCAAATAATGATCTCCGTGACCTTGTTTTTCAATAGCCAGGACATTAGAGAGTGCTGACCCAAGAGTCAGGTGCTAAATAAGGACGAAATGTGAGTGGCTTCACAGCCAACACAAACACTCAGATCCAGAGCCATTGAAAAAAAATTTGATCATAAACATGGAGTTAGACCCTTTACAAAGAGTAATCAAAGAGTGAAAGAGAAATGAAGTAGAGTGAGATTAGAGAGGATCTGAGGAGCCAGAGAGAATGGGGATGATCTTAGATTACTGAGTATTAAGATGATTTAAAAATCTTTCCAGATGTTGCCGCAATACTCGACGATTATTTCCAGAACCCATATTTGTATTTATTTTTTGTGAATCCAAACGAAAGGATGACTTAGAAACATCTTATCCGCCGGTCATGACAGACTGTGGTGATAACTGTGGTGATTACTGTGATGACTGGTGATTGTGGTGATGACTGTGGTGATGATTACTGTGATAACTGGTGATGACTACTGTGATAACTGGTGATGACTACTGTGATAACTGGTGATGATTACTGTGATGACTGGTGATTGTGGTGATGACTGTGGTGATGATTACTGTGATAACTGGTGATTGGTGATTGTGGTGATGACTGTGGTGATGATTACTGTGATAACTGGTGATGACTACTGTGATGACTGGTGATTGTGATGATGACTGTGGTGATGATCACTGTGATAACTGGTGATGACTACTGTGATAACTGGTGATGACTACTGTGATGACTGGTGATGACTACTGTGATGACTGGTGATTGTGGTGATGATTACTGTGATAACTGGTGATGACTACTGTGATGACTACTATGATTGGTGATTGTGGTGATGACTGTGGTGATGATTACTGTGATAACTGGTGATGACTACTGTGATGACTGGTAATTGTGATGATGACTGTGGTGATGATCACTGTGATAACTGGTGATGACTACTGTGATAACTGGTGATGATTACTGTGGTGACTGGTGATTGTGGTGATAACTGGTGATGACTACTGTGATGACTGGTGATTGTGGTGATAACTGTGGTGATTACTGTGATAACTGGTGATGACTACTGTGATGACTGGTGATTGTGGTGATGACTGTGGTGATGATTACTGTGATAACTGGTGATGACTGGTGACAGTGGAGTGCGAGGTGGAGGGTGACGTTAAGGTGAAGTATGAGGTGGAGGTTGACGTTAAGGTGGAGTGTGAGATGGAGGGTGACGTGAATGTGGAGTGTGACGTAAAGGTGGAGTGTGAGGTGGAGTGTGACGTGAAGGTGGAGTGTGACGTGAAGGTGGAGTGTGACGTGAAGGTGGAGTGTGACGTGAAGGTGGAGTGTGACGTGGAGGTGATGTGAGTGGAGGGTGATGTGAAGGTGGAGGGTGATGTGAAGGTGGAGGGTGATGTGAAGGTGGAGGGTGATGTGAAGGTGGAGGGTGATGTGAAGGTGGAGGGTGATGTGAAGGTGGAGGGTGATGTGAAGGTGGAGGGTGATGTGAAGGTGGAGGGTGATGTGAAGGTGGAGGGTGATGTGAAGGTGGAGGGTGATGATGAGAGGGTGGAGGGTGATGTGAAGGTGAGGTGATGGAGGTGAGAAGGTGGGGTGATGGATGTGACGTGAAGTGGTGGAGGTGAGGTGACGTGAAGGTGGAGTGTGAGGTGGAGTGTGAGGTGGAGGGTGACGTGAAGGTGGAGTGTGAGGTGGAGTGTGAGGTGGAGGGTGACGTGAAGGTGGAGTGTGAGGTGGAGGGTGACTTGAAGGTGGAGTGTGAGGTGGGGGGTGACTTGAAGGTGGAGTGTGAGGTGGAGGGTGACTTGAAGGTGGAGTGTGAGGTGGAGGGTGACTTGAAGGTGGAGTGAGGTGGAGGGTGACTGAAGGTGGAGGGTGACGTGAAGGTGGAGGGTGACGTGAAGGTGAAGGGTGACGTGAAGGTGGAGGGTGACGTGAAGGTGGAGTGTGAGGTGGAGGTGACGTCAAAGTGGAGTGTGAGGTGGAGGTGACGTCAAAGTGGAGTGTGAGGTGGAAGTGACGTCAAAATGGTAACTAACACACACACACACACACACACTCGACACACCAATAATCACATTCAGTTAGTATACAAACAAATCACTGATCACTCGCTGCTCTTGTTTACACCAGACACTGATCCGCCAGCTGGACGAGCAAGCTGCAACAACACACAGATGTAGATGAATGCTTCAGAGAACCGACAAGTTATAAGTTAGACACATATCAACACTTGGGAATCTTTATTGAGGAAACGTTTCGCCACACAGTGGCTTCATCAGTCCATACAGCAGAAAGGTGTAAGGAGAGGAGGAGTAATTACCTCAAACTCCTCCTCTCCTTACACCTTCTACTTTGTATTGGACTGATGAAGCCACTGTGTGGCGAAACGTTTCCTCAATGAAAATACCCAAGTGTTGCATATGTGTCTAATTTATAATAGACAGATAACCTGCACACAGGTGAATTAAACTTATGACGACGCTTCGGTCAGACTTGGATCATTAACTAGCCACACAGTGGGACCGAAACGTCGCCATACATTTCTGGTATGTGCGAATATATTTGTGTATTTTTCGGTCACGGTGTTGTGCATTTTAATCTTTTCAAGCAAAAGTGGAAATTCCTACAGTGGATGAAGAAGTCCATGAAATACATGACATTAAGAGTGGCAGTGCCAGGATGGGCAAAGGTAACAAGTGGAGTCAACAAACTATTAGTACAAGGAGTAATACTGTTCCCAATATATGTAAATGATCTGACAGGAGGGATCGAACTCCCATCTTCTGTTTGCATCTGCTATAATTACACCAAAGTATCCATACTTCATTACCATATTAGATTTCAACGTGTTTCTGTATAGACTCCAAACACTATTTTTTTTTATGTGAGTTCCTCATAAAAAATGACTTAGTCTTGCTACGTATTTGTAAAAATTTATATATTTGTGTTTGCTCTGGGATTTTGTACTGGCATTAGTATGTATGGTATGTCAGCTGCTGGCTTGTGTTGTGCCAATATGGCTGACATGTAGTCAGCAGGGGACAAAGTTGTCAGTTCTTGCCAGTCTTCTCTTCCTCTCATTAAAAGTCTTGTCCGTGTAGGTGCAGTTTTCATGGTCACTTAAGTATTAACGCAGCTCGACTCGCCTGGGTCATCAGGAAGGCACACGCTGCACAATTATTTTGTTTATCACTATTTAACCATTCCTGGCACAGTTGTGTGAGGTGAAGTGTTCAGTATATGAAATTAAATCTGCTTGCAGTGCGTTTACATCATTTATCCGGATCATATCTGCATGAGTAGTATAAATGTGTCATTACGATCTACTTGGCATTTCACCACGTAGACTATTTTTAAAACATTTGCAGTGTTCTTGTTTTCACCTGTATATTTTCACTCAGAGTAATTAACTTTTCGGGTACATCCTCAGCACGTTGCATGAGCTTTTACAAACACTATTTGTGTGATTGCCTTTCGTTTTCAGGAAGCTTTATAGACACTCCCAGAGTGAGTGCTGCGTACTGGTTTTCACCCGTGGACTTTCTACTGACCAAGGAGAACTAACGTTGAAGGGAGAGAGCTTGCTTACAATGAAGGGAGGTAGAACATTGAGGTAAGAGGTTGAGGGTCGAGCTTCAGATGACCCTGGATCGTGGGTGAGAGGGTGTGCAGCATCCCAACCCAGGGTAACCCATCCAGTTATTCGCCTCTCTCTTTCACCTTCACAACCCACCACCCCCCCGTCACCCCTCACTCACATCTCCTGAGTTACCAATTGTCTATTGAGAGGAGAGCTGAAGGTAGGAACTTAAAATTTATAATTTCGTTGTAAATAGCACCCCCCCCCAACCCTGCTACGAGATAACAGGTGGTACCCCTTCCCTGCTACGAGATAGCAGGTGGTACCCCCTCCCCTGCTACGAGATAGCAGGTGGTACCCCCTCCCCTGCTACGAGATAACAGGTGGTACCCCCTCCCCTGCTACGAGATAACAGGTGGTACCCCTCCCTTGCTACGAGGTAACAGGTGGTACTCCCTCCCCTGCTACGAGGTAACAGGTGGTACTCCCTCCCCTGCTACGAGCTAACAGGTGGTACTCCCTCCCCTGCTACGAGCTAACAGGTGGTACTCCCTCCCCTGCTACGAGGTAACAGGTGGTACTCCCTCCCCTGCTACGAGGTAACAGGTGGTACTCCCTCCCCTGCTACGAGCTAACAGGTGGTACTCCTTCCCCTGCTACGAGCTAACAGGTGGTACTCCCTCCCCTGCTACGAGCTAACAGGTGGTACTCCCTCCCCTGCTACGAGCTAACAGGTGGTACTCCCTCCCCTGCTACGAGCTAACAGGTGGTACTCCCTCCCCTGCTACGAGGTAACAGGTGGTACTCCCTCCCCTGCTACGAGGTAACAGGTGGTACTCCCTCCCCTGCTACGAGGTAACAGGTGGTACTTCCTCCCCTGCTACGCGGTAACAGGTGGTACTTGTTCCTGCTGCAAGGAGACAGGTGGTTCCACCTCCCTGCTACGAAGTAAAACGTTGAACTCACTTGCTGTTAGGCAACAGGTGGCTCCTCCTCCCTGCTACGAGGTAGCAGGTGATATATCTCCCTTCACTGCTAGGAGGTAACAGGTGGTGAGCCAACGCTTCAAAGTAACTGGTGGTTTCTCCTCCCAGCTACAAGACAAGTTGTATGCCCAGCTACATGGTAACAGGTGGTTCCTCTTCCTTGTACTACGAGGTAACAGGTGGTTCCTCTTTCTTGTACTACGAAGTAACAAGTGGTTCCTCTTCATTATACTACGAGGTAACAGGTGGTTTCTCTCCCTAGTACTACGAAATAACAGGTGGTTCGTCTCCCTAGTACTACGAAGTAACAGGTGGTTCCTCTCCCTTGTACTACAAGGTTTCAGGGGCAGTCTACCTTGTAAGTGAGGTCGACCTAGAGCTCCTGTCACTCGCCTGCTTTTAACTGGTTGATAGCGTATTCGAGAGGACTGTCCTCTTAATGGATGTATAAGCCGTAACTCGTAAGATTGCTAAATTTTGCTCTCTCTCTCTCTCTCTCTCTCTCTCTCTCTCTCTCTCTCTCTCTCTCTCTCTCTCTCTCTCTTATTGTGTCATCAGTCTTATTGTAAATACACAAATATCCCGCACGTAGGAGAAAGAAACTTAAGACGATGTTTCGGTCTGACTTGGATCATTAGCTAGTTAATGGTAGGACCGAAACGTCGTTATAAGGTTCTTCTATGTGCGGGTTATTCGTGTATTGTTCCAGTCACGGTATTGTGCGTTTTTGTTCTTTTCTATATTGTAAATATTGTATTGTAAGAAATATTGGTGGCGTTGATAATGTAAATATTCAAAAGAAAACATTGAATGTAAACTTTGTTCTTTACGTTCTTGAGTGCTGGTATTCTTTCTTTACTACCAAATACAATAAGTAATTTGAAGTACATTTGGGTTTGCAATATGAGGCGCCTCTTCTGGAGCATTTTATTGTATTTATTGCTGTCTTGCACTGCTGGTTGCTCTGCTCTATTACTGCATTGCGTTATTACTGCTTGGCATCGCTAATTACGTTGTTTTATTGCTGCTTGGGTAATGTAATGGCACCAGCACCTGTCAGGTGTTTGATGACGTTATATACCTTGTGTGTTTTGCCTAAATTATTTTTGCTGCATTTGCTGGTGTACTTGTTGTATTGGCAGCTTCACGACCTGATCCTGAGCAGTCTAGTGTCTGATCCATCAACTATGGCCGATGCACACCGACCTTATATTAATCCTTCTTTCCCCGCATTCCGTTTCTTTGTTCTTAACGATAGTGACCTGAGCGTTTACCTGGTAATCCACCTGTTATAAAGAGTGGCGGCAGACCAGGTCCAACTTTGGGTAAGTCTGCTTCTCTTGCGATCGATTCTAGAGCAGAGAACAACGAGGAGTATGATTCAGAGGAGAGGAGACAGTGTCGTGGTACCTGTGATGAATATTTCTGTGTACACAAATCAGTTTTGTTAGTACCACGTCTCTGAAGCCGAGTCTGAGCTATTTTTCGAATTGTTTGAAAATGGGAGCCGAACCTTGCAGTGGCCGAGTGAGCACTGCAACACACTAGTTCACACAACATTGTATGGAGAGGGACAAGGATATACATCTAGCTTGTGCGATGAGGATTATGTGAATTACAACGATCAGAAATTACTATCCTGAGTGCATAATAGTGTATGTTGGCGAAATATAGATATGAGTTGACTCTGAAAAGAAACTTAAATGTGAATTTTGGTATAGAGCAGTCTAAGATGTTTATAAAGTGGTATAAAGCTGGGTGTGTTGTTTAAGAATTTAATGCAGATTATTTTGTTAGACAATTTTCTAGAGGCTATCAGTCCAGATCTTCGTGTATTTCTTGAAGATCATTTCCTGGCAAATGACCAAGACTACTAAATTGACAAATATATTTGAAACCAATAGATATCTGCCAGAGAACAGTCACAGACAAGTGTCACCAAACATCAGAACATTAGAGGATACTGCCACAAGATCGTTCATGTTATTAAAGACTGTGTCAACCTCGAGGAGAAGCCTTCATGAAGTGGTAACTCAGGGAACACAAGTAAGTCCTTCAATCAGAAGCTTATATGGAACATTTCTCCCATAGTAGACACTCCCATTTTCCATGATGTGGAGGAATCCATAGCTCCTTTCTATAATGAATTGCGAAGCAACATTACGAGAGATGGATCCACCTTTGAATGTCATAAGGGATACGGGTTTTTAATCCTTTTGGTTGAGAAACGGGGGTACTTCTCACTTCTAAAAACACTTATTTTAACCAAAATGTATTGCTAGAGGCATACGGTGGGAGTCTTCCCTGATTGATCAGGGTTCAGTCCCTCTGAGGTTTGTCTGTCTTTTGACCATAATAAAACGAGTTACCAATACTAGTGTAGCACTAAAATTAAATTTAAATTAAATTTAAAAAGTTTATTTGATATGGGAGGGTAATTATAAAAAAAAAAAAAAAAAAAAAATACTTCCTCTTTAAGGGGGGCTCCTTGTCGCGGTAAAGAGGCTATCGGTCTGAGGAATTGGACCTCTTGGTCTTCTTCCTCAGACCGAACCTAATTACCCCCCAATCCCCCCTCCCTTTTCCCATCTTCCCCATCCTCCCTTTTTCCTTTCCTCCTCCTCCTCCCTCCCTTATTTCCTTCCCAGTTTTGCCCTGGGAGCTTCTCTCCTCAGGCATTCTAGTTCCTAGGTAGGGGGAAGGGTATCGTGGTCCATCCCATTCCGTTGAGGTTCTTGGCGGTGGTGTAGTTTGCCGTGGAATCTGGATCGCCTGGGGATGTCCCGATCCCTCTCCGGTCACCCGGGGGGTGGCCTTGGGTATCTTTCGGGCGACGGGTGTATTCTGGAGGCCACCTTCGGATTCCGGGGGTGGTGGCCGAAGGTGGTATGCTTTAGGCGGATATCCGGCCGCCCTCTCTTTTGTCCGCCGAGATGGCTCGGTGGATGTGAGGTTGCTATCCCGGATTGCTGGTTTACTGGCATGAAGGGT